>CM008336.1:33265635-33279101 GCA_002525835.2 Ipomoea batatas | reverse complement strand
CTTTAATTAATTTCCAAGCTAAGCTAGCCTTTCCGATCCGATCCTTTAATTTGCTAGCTAGAATAGATTTTATATATCTCAGTTCACATGCATATATATATGCATGGTTCAATTCATTCTTCAGGCCTTGAACATCCCTACAAAGATCAACAAAGGTACAGTGGAAATCGTTACCCCAGTGGAAATTATCAAGAAGGGAGAAAAGGTGGGGTCGTCTGAGTCTGCTCTTCTCTCAAAGCTGGGCATCAAGCCATTCTCATACGGATTGATTGTGGAGAATGTGTATGATGATGGATCTGTGTTCGACCCCAAGATTCTTGAGCTCACAGAAGATGATCTTGTCGAGAAATTTGCTGCCGGATTGACCAATGTCATCTCCCTCTCCATGGCTCTTGCATACCCAACTCTTGCTGCGGTGCCCCACATGTTCATCAATGGATACAAGAATCTTCTCTCCTTTGCAATAGCAACAGACTACTCCTTCCCACTGGCTGACAAGATAAAAGAATATCTGGAGGATCCAACCAAATTTGCTGCTGCTGCCACCACTGAATCAGCTCCTCCTGCCAAGGAGGATGAGAAGAAACAAGAATCTGAGGAATCTGATGAGGATGACTTTGTTGGTGGATTGTTTGGCGATTAATTGAGTAGTAGTTAATTTAAGGTAGCCATGGCTCAGCTCGCTCCCTGTGATGTGATGTTAGCTTTGGTGTATGCCTTGCTAGTTATTAGATTTTCATATACATTAACCTAAATTTGGTTTAGTTTCTCATCAACAAGTTTATCAACTAGCAACAATTATTGATCAATCTCCCTTTTGTTTAGTGAAATACACTACGCAGTACACACTCCCATCTTCCTGCAATTTATATAGAGTTATTACTCAAAATAGTCCTTGATGTAACCCCCTCCGTTTCTCTTTTATCAATTTCCCTTCTGTTTAGTGAAATACACTACACACTCATCTTCCTGCAAGATCTATATATTACTATACATTTAATTTAACTTCTTTTGTATAGATCATACATAGTTGTTGGTATACAAGGCTGTGCTCCTCAAATTTATCTATTAATCATAAGCAAATAATACAAGTAGCATTTGACTTTTTGTATAGGACATCCTATATAAATTACTCTTCCTTCAATTTGTTAGCAACTAATTCCTCTCCTCTCAATCCACAGCAGCATAAATACTAGATGGCCATTCAGCAGCTTCAATTCTTATTGAAGACAGTTCCGAAAGAAGCGAATACCCTGTTCCAAAAAAAGTGTAAAATATACAGCCTTATGACATGTAAGTAGAAGCAAAAATGAGGTTGGATTACACCTACCTGCAAGGCAAAAGTAATGTCTGCTTCATCTACCTTTAAGGTTACTCTTCTTAATTTAACTTCTCGAGATTGTCCCATCTTTAGAAGACCCTGCACCAAAATTGTCCACAAGTTTTTTCTTCAATTTCTTTGCTCTTTTCTCTAAAAGGCATGAATCTGAGGAAATTATCATTATACAAGGGTGGTTTAGTCCATACCTGGTCAGCAAGCACTCTGCACATACTTGACAGTTCCATAACACCAACAGCTGGGACTAAAGTTGATCTACAGACATCTATGTAATATTTGCTCAACTACACCAGTATAACACACTTGCATCAATATCATATTTTACAAATAAAAAGTAATGCTTAAAGTTAATATAATTAATAATAAAAGCATTATTTTACCTCGCCTATTGTGGCATCTTTTTTCCCCCCTCGAAACAGTTTTACAGCAGAGCAAAGAATGATCTGTTACAAAAGATCAATTAAGTAATACATAGCTAATGGTGTGTTTGAAGCAAGTAAAGCACCAGCATACAGTGGAGCATGCTAGACAAAATGCGATGAAAACAAATATACCTGTTGATGTTGTGGAAGAGATTGTATGGTGTCCACTGCTGGAGATTTATACGCGTTTGATAAAGCCCTAGCAACGTGATCAACCCTAACCTATAAAAGTTACAAATTGGGTTAGAGTAATAGCAGCAAATCAGACTCCTAATTACAATAATGCACCTCAATTTACTTACAATATTGTTATCTGGCATCCGCAATATATTGCAAGGGGCATCAGAAACTCCCGTCTCAAGGGAAGTCAAATTTAGGCTGTTGATAGAGTCTCTAATCTCAGTTTCTAACACCTCAATTGCACTCCTAAAACAACAGCCAGAAAAATACAATATTTAAGTTTCAAAGGCTAGTAATAAACCATCCACCTCCATATCTGGGAGTAAACTCCTTTTAGGGGGAGGAATTTCTTGCTTTCACTTAATTAATGAAGTTGCTGGAATGTTGTCACCTACCTGCAAATTGACAGTGCTTTCCTCATATCTCCAGATGCAGATGCAATTTTCTGTGATTTAAGAAAGCACAATGAGTAAATGCACTTNTTGTTTCCGGCGACTTCGCCGGTCAGTTTTGTTCTAGGCGAGGCGAGTAGATTAGGCGGTCGTTGTCGACCGCCCAGACGCCTAGGCGACGCCTTGATAACACTGCATTATACAAGGGTGTGGTTTAGTCCTTACCTGGTCAGCAAGCACTCTGCACATACTTGACAGTTCCATAACACCAACAGCTGGGACTAAAGTTGATCTACAGACATCTATGTAATATTTGCTCAACTACACCAGTATAACACACTTGCATCAATATCATATTTTACAAATAAAAAATAATGCTTAAGTTAATATAATTAATAATAAAAGCATTATTTTACCTCGCCTATTGTGGCATCTTTTTTCCCCCCTCGAAACAGTTTTACAGCAGAGCAAAGAATGATCTGTTACAAAAGATCAATTAAGTAATACATAGCTAATGGTGTGTTTGAAGCAAGTAAAGCACCAGCATACAGTGGAGCATGCTAGACAAATGCGATGAAAACAAATATACCTGTTGATGTTGTGGAAGAGATTGTATGGTGTCCACTGCTGGAGATTTATACGCGTTTGATAAGGCCCTAGCAACGTGATCAACCCTTACCTATAAAAGTTACAAATTGGGTTAGAGTAATAGCAGCAAATCAGACTCCTAATTACAATAATGCACCTCAATTGACTTACAATATTGTTATCTGGCATCCGCAATATATTGCAAGGGCCATCAGAAACTCCCGACTCAAGGGAAGTCAAATTTAGGCTGTTGATAGAGTCTCTAATCTCAGTTTCTAACACCTCAATTGCACTCCTAAAACAACAGTCAGAAAAATACAATATTTAAGTTTCAATGGCTAGTAATAAACCATCCACCTCCATATCTGGGAGTAAACTCCTTTTAGGGGGAGGAATTTCTTGCTTTCACTTAATTAATGAAGTTGCTGGAATGTTGTCACCTACCTGCAAATTGACAGTGCTTTCCTCATATCTCCAGATGCAGATGCAATTTTCTGTGATTTAAGAAGCACAATGAGTAAATGCACTGTGTCAAAATAATAAAACAAATGTGCAGCATACATTAAATTCCAGATTGAACTCAACATTTTGGAAAGCAATAATCAGAATGGGTTTCCAGGAAATGCAGTGTGCCAAATATGAGAGTGGACTATAAATTCAAATGCGGTAAGAAAATGGATGCTAGTGAGCCTACCCTAGCACAAAGCTCCAGTGCTTGAGGCTGGAAGACAATGTATGGAAGTGCCTGCAGAAGAAAGCAAATGGGAGTATAAATAACTAGGCAAATATTATCAAGATCGCTATCAGACATTATTCTCAAAGAAAATTCAACAATGGCAAAACAATGAATATGGTAAGATGTTACTAGTTATAGTAGGTCCCCTCCAAGCCCTGCCTAATTAACGGAGCACATAAGAATAGGATATGACCTCTGATTATATTTAAGATTCAGCATGAATTATGTCATGAATAAATTTCATTCAGTTTCACTTGGAATAGACCCCAAAATCATATGTTTCCATCTGAGATTACTTGTCTTGATTTAGTATTTATCACAAAGGTATCCAGTAAAAGGCATATGCTTAAAGGAAATTAGAAAACTGAAGCTTAAACTAAGAAAACTCATTTTGTAGGTAAAGAAAAGACATAATTACCGCCAATCTTTGTCGAAGAATCATGATGATTTGGTCCTTGGAGTATGCACGAAATGTTATGACCATTGGCTTGCCTAGTAAAAGAAAGCAGGACATGTTAAATTGTCTAATATAGTACGCAGCATATGTGTTGTATCATCGGAGATGAACTGCAAAATGAAAAGAGGTAAACCCAGCATAAAGGTAACTTAGAAAAATACTCACAGTTCAAGGATTGCAGTTTTGGAAGGAATCTATCAGCTAGGTCAATTGCATTAGCAATTCCTGGTAAGGAAGAAGCCAAAATATGAGCAATCTTAAGCAAAAACAACTTATTACCATCAGCATCAAACATGAAACATGCACATAACTAGAGAAAGAAACATTCTTATTTCTAGTACCTAATACAATACATCTGGAGGAAGGAAATGTTGTTAGCATGAATAGATCATGAAGCACAGCTCGGTCTTGGGTTATCAAATAATCCAACTCATCAGCTATTATTAACCTGTTTAAGAATTAAACATCACTATTAATCATTGAAGAATAGTATCAAACTTCCAGCAGATTTGGAAATACCAAAGGGATTGCAACTAGCGGAGTTACAAAAACTACATCACTTTTGAGTTCAGAATGTGCCTTACATCATGCTTGTACCGGCTTGCTGCTTAAGAGAGAATAGGTTCTGAAGAAGCTGCAATGGTGTTGTAGAGCCACTGAGTTTTTTCTTAGGTTGAATCTTTTCAAGTATCTGTAAAAGATATCAGAATGTAAGCACAAACAAGCTTGTACCATAATGCATTTGAATGATTGACAATTGACAAACCTTGTTGAAAATTTCAGAAGTCTTTGTCAGAGAAGTGCAGTTGATGGTTAATATATCTGGTTGTTGAAAGTTCACCTGAATACATAGAAAATAGTTTTTAGAGAACTAGTTTAGGAAGCTGGCTTAATAATATTACTACACATTCATAGTTATATCAAGTTAACCAGTATGCAAGTATAGACAGATCAAAGACAACATGCTTCCAATACTGTTTACAATCAAGAAATGTAATTTTCTTTAAAAGGAATAAGCAANAGCAATTTTGCAAATCGGGTGTTTTATACTTGTTTTACCTAACCCATTTCAAGTTTAGTTTGATGTGTGCCGAGAGCGCTTGAGAAGTTAGAATTGAGTAGTCTTGTTTTGTATCTAGCTCCTAGGTAGTTGACTCTTATTGGTTATGTTCGTAGACCATATGTTGACTCTAATATTTATCTTTCCTTATTGTCTTGCCCTATGAGTTTGTATGGTGCCTAGACACCGGGTCCATGACCTTATGTTATCTTTTGAGGATTATTAATGTTTAGCTAAATGATTTAGCCTTGTAGCTATCCCAATATGGATAGTTATGGCGGTAGCATTCCCTTGTTTTGAGCTTTATCAATTTAATGATAGTATCTATTTGAGTTTAATCTTCTATTTATACCTTAAGCTTTAATGCTTTTAGTCTAGGCTCGCATGTGAATTTGGGATGTTACACCTGTACACGTTATGAAGAAGAGTGGAGTAGGCTTAGTTAACAACCGAACCACTATAAAAATCTCTCTCTCTCTCTCTCTCTCTTTTACTTACGTTATTTTTTTATCATTCGTGCACTGCATATCATTTGACCAAGCCTAACGATTTTCTTGCACATTATCAAAACTGTGCAAAGTGAATATTAAAATTTGGATAACATTTATTCCGCTACAAAACACTTTGATCAAGTAATATTTCAAAAGAGTATTTACTTGCGAAGAAATTTTCAAAAACCTAGTGAGAGTCTATTCACCCCCCCCACCTCTAGACTCACTTAGCAACCCTATCGGGATCAACAAGTGTATTAGAGCGAGTTTCTTATATCGGTGAACACTCTGTGTGTACTGCCTAGAGATCTCTTTTAACAAATCTGAAATTTTGGATTTTTACTTTGCACACCTTTTAAAATGGATCATCATCATTCTAGACATTTGATATTTAATCTTAACAAATTTGATGATTAGAAAATGCGCATGCAGGCTCATCTTTCGGCCATACACGAAGAGAGATGGGACGTCATAACAGACGAGCCCATCAAAATCTTATAAGTTAACCTGAATCGTGCTGCTGAAGGGCCTGATGCTCAAGATATGAGAACAAAGCCGAAGGCATCTCTTACATCCGAAGAACGGACCAAAAGTAATCTCGACAATATTGCCTGAGATATACTTTACAAGGCCCTAGACGAGTTATTGTTTACAAGGGTTAGAAAGTGCAAGACAACGAAAGCTATATGGGATGTTCTCATGCATAGGGGTGAGCATCGGTCGATTTTGGTCAATAACCGAATAACCGACAGGATTTTTAAAGGCTTCATAACCGACCGAAACCAACCGAACATTTAGTTATAACTGATCGAAACCGAATATGTCAGTTTCGGTCGGTTATTTCGGTAACCGAATAACCGAAGATGTTAACCTACTCATACATTACACATACACTAATGACTCATTGCTCATAGTCTCATACACTCATAGGAGTCATAGTCTCATACAGTACCAATTTTCAAGATTCAAATTTCAAATTGAATAATAAACGAAATACAAAACTTTCAAATATCCAATACAAAACAAAGTTTAAATCCAAACATAAACTCCAGTTCTTCAAAGCTCCAGTACCATCAAACTGCCAATCCAAACTTGCTACTGCCAAATGCCAATCTTAACTTGCTACTGCCAAATGCCAATCTTCAAAGACCTGCTACTGCCTACTTCATCCAAAAATTAAATAAATGTGAGTATATAAATTTGAGATGTTATAATGTATGTATACATAATCAATTAATCTAAAGTCTAAACAATTAGTAACTTGCACTGTCAAATGTCAATTGACTCTTGTTCTTCTATTCTTCTAATCAATCACCCGATCCAAACTCATTTTGGACATATCTAAATCATATCAAATCACAAACATTAAATAAATAAATAACAATAAGGAAATTATAATATTTAAGATGTAAGATAAAGAAATTATTTTGATACTAACCCATGTCAAGTTTATACATCTCTCCAACGTGATGCTCAACTAAATCATTCATTGAAATGAGATTTTCTTCCCTAACCAATCTTGAGTGCACCAAGAGCTTGTACAATTTTAGGAGTTAATGAACTCCTATAAGTATCAAGCACACGTCCACCTGTGCTAAATGTAGATTCAGATGCTACGGTGGATACAGGAACTGCCAATATATCACGAGCCATGCATGAAAGAACGGGAAATCTATGAGCATTTTCTTTCCACCATCGGAAAATATCAAATTCACCACCACCAGTCTGAGTATCAAGCTCTTCATTGATGTATTTGTCCAATTCAGATTTATGCTCCCCATGTCCAATCTCAACCAAATACTTTTGAAAATCAGTTTCAATGTTTAGAACATTATGTGTTTGATCATCACAATCCTCATTAATGACACTCAATGATTGAGAGAAATTGCTACCCTCACCTTGTGAAACTTTCAACAACTCATTGTATTCATTAAACAGCTGACTGATCACTTCTCTAAGTTTAGAACACAACACCAAAGCTTGATTAATTGAATACATTCTCTTAAAAAAATAAGCAAAGATGTATTTCCTTCTAGGGTCAAGAACAGTTGCAACATAAAGTAGCATATTCATTTTCTCAACATTCCCTCAATATTTGTCAAATTTCTCCTTCATTCTCTTTGCCATAGCACTAAATTGAGGGTCAGAACTCCTTTTCCAATCACGCAAAGTACAATACAATTCACAAATTTCAGGAAAGTATGCATTACAAGTCACATATGTAGTACCAGAAATTTTCAATGTGAAGTCATAGAACCGTTGCAAAAACTTACTCATCCTCCTAACATTTTCCCAATCATCCTGATCGGGTGTGCCATCATTCAACACAAGTCCATGCTTATAATTGTGGTCAATCTCTTCAAATCTCTCAAATGCTCTTTCAAATTTTTGAGCGGCCTCTAACATCAAGTATGTAGAATTCCACCTAGTGCTACAATCCATGCTCAACAAATATTTAGATTGAATTTTTTCCAATTGTACAGATTCTTTAAGCCTATGCAATCTAGCTGGTGATTGCCTCACATACCTCACCGCGGATCTAACACGAGCAATTGATTCATTCAGTTCCTTCGACCCTTCCGTGACAACCAAATTAATTATGTGTGCAACACATCTCATATGAATGAATTTTCCCTCTAAAACTGTTCCATTCACATTATTCAACTTCTTTCTCAAGTATGTAATAGCCACATCATTTGAACTAGCATTATCCACGGTATTTGTGAAAATCTTGTCTATTGCCCAATCACGCAAGCNAAGAAGAAAATATTTAGTTATAATAAATGTAACTTATATTTGTATATGATTGAAAGTAATATTATATTTAATTAGTATATTGACACGATGACACAAATTTGAATCAAGCGTCTGCGACTGGGAGAATTTTCCACTTTGCAAAATTAATTAATCAAATGAAGCTGTAGGTGAGAAGTAATTAACAAAGCATGCACTTGAAGGGAACTTTCACCTAAAATACATAAATAAAGCATATGATCTGACTTTCCTCTTTCAGATCAAGAAAAATCCAGGCAGTAACGGTTAAAGCAGTAGAAAACAATGAGAAATTGAAGTATGAAGAAAAAAAACAAGGAGAAATTGTAGCTAAAAGGGTCCGCAATAAATTGGGCGGTACATAAATGCTGGATGATTTTGTTGGGGAGCATTTGTCTCGAAGAATTAAGGAAACATGATTAAGGCTGAACCTAGGTGATGCCCTATGGATCAATATCTGTCAACATCATCTTAGGTTAATAATTGATTGCGAGTACAACAGTTTTTCCTCAAACATGGGGTCGCCGGCAAATAGTAAAAGAATGATACACCTACCTACCCCGCTATTCATTAAGTATGTAAAAACACACCAATACTGTTAAGAAATGCACCAGTGCTACACAAAACTGACATCATGATTCTCGCTAGATATTCTATCGCAATGTTTGTCTTGCACTATAAATTTTCACCTTTAATGGATGCCCACGACTAGGGTATCCGACTCGAAGGGCCCTGGTATCAGGAGCCCACCGACCGGCTGGACCTTTCCAGCTTGTGGCCTGGGTGGGAGGACCAGAGTGGCCCGGTTGACGCAAGCAGTCGAGAAGCGGTGGCCGACTGGGTGCGCCCCAAAAGGCGACGATAATAAAGAATCAGGCATTTATGCCGGATTTGTGAAGATTTTTTCCTAATTCAGATTTGACAGGTATTTACGGCGGCTTGGTAGTTTAAGTAGCTTTCCTAATGTCATATTTGTTAAGATCTTTCCTTGTTTTCTTACCAAAACCTATTATTCTAGTATAAATACTCCCTTCTAGGTCACATTATTAAAGGTTATGATTTTAATACAAGCATATATATATATATATTTTTTTTTGAATGCTACTGACTCTATTACAATGTAGTATCTGTTCATAAACTACTTTCTTAACCTACTGAAGCACAAAGAGACAGCAACGCCTCCACTGAGGCTCGAACCCACCACCTCCCGTATACAGGGATGGGTTTGATGCCACTGGACTACAAGGCCCTTGGCTAATACAAGCATATATAAGGACTCTTTCCAATTATTCTTTTGTTATCTTTCATTATTTTCTCTATGTTTTAGTGTTGGCTTGCTGAACAGTTACAACGCAGCCGTAAAATCAACATTAGCGATGACTGTCGGGTTCGATACGAAAAGTCCCGTCTCTAAACTAATTAGATGGCACAAACTCGTCGCAATATTCGCTCGAGAACCACTCGAAACGTTAATGGGAATGCCAATCTGAATGCTAGTGGGAATGCAAACGGAAATGCCAACAATAACTTAGTCATGATTGCTCCTTAAAAAGTCAACTATGGCTCCGTTTTGGTGAGTAGTTAAGTCACCAACTGCCTGATCTACGCCAACAACTCAATCGTAGAATCTCGGTTGAGTGGTCAGTGGCCAACAACGAGTGACCATCCATACCTCCGGCAGTGGTGTCGATCGCAGCGTCGAATCCTCCGGCAGCTCCTGCACCAGGCCTTGCCGACGTTATCACTCAGGTAATCTTAGCCTATGGGAGAGCGGGTGTTTTGCCATTGCTAGGTAGACAACAGGTGTCTCTCATGGGGTCTCTCATGACAGTGGGTCTCTCATGCCGACGTAATCAGTTTCGATTGGATCAGAACATACGTGGGGTCTCTCATGACAGTGGTCGCTCTAAGAGTTTAAACGATCGCGCTATCAGCCAAATTCAATCTGAGCAGCCAGCCCAATCACGCCGAGGTCTTACAACACCCGCTCGGTTAGTTAGAAATCGGATGAGTGGTCGAGCCGGATGTTGCTCGCCCAACCGACCAGGGGGGGTGGGGCTACGGAACACTCTGGAGTAGGACTCATGAAGGACGATTTGCGTAGGTATCTGGTTAACCAGCGCGACCGACTTGGAAAGTAGTAGGGAGACACCAGCCAGGAGAACTTGCGCCTAGCCTGGCTTTGCGGATGCGGCAAGAGAAGTTATGGATTTGCGGCGTAAGATGGAAGAGAAAGAAAGGCTGACTACCAAACCTCTGCTAATTGTTTCTCCCTTCAAGATAGAAGTAATGAATTATAAGGCACACTCAAACTTCATGCTACCAAAGCATCCCACGTATGACGGTTCGAGGGACCCGCGTGACCACGTGATCAGTTGCCAGGCCAAGATGCAGGTGATCGGCATCACCGATCCGTTGATCTATCGGGCATTCTTTCCTATGCTAACTAGCCAAGCACAAAGGTGGTTCGCCAGCTTACCACCACGATCGATCAGTTGCTTTGAGCAATTGGCAGAGGAGTTCTTGACGCAATATGCGGGCATCATGAAACCAAAGAAGAAGTTCTCTGATTTGGCTTGGATACACTAAGATGAGGGAGAGAGCATACAATACCGAAATGTTCTTGTATTTAACGATATTTAAACTGATTTGTTGATAAAGGACCAAAAATGGTCATGTCACAATAATAATAGGACCAAAAGTGGGTGTTCTAATAAAAAAAGACTAAAAGTGGATTGTCACCTATAAATCTAGGACAAAAAATGGAATTAACTCAGTATTTTTACTATTCTTCTGTAGAATTCATGAGGGAATTTTTCTAAACAAATGACTTAAGTTACACAATTGATGAATTTCTCAGAAAAATATCAGGAGTAGTTTAAAATCTTCTTGTAGTTAATTAAAAGCTCTTATTTGAATATCCTTAGTAAAAAAAATCGTAACGTTTTTGGAAAATGTGTATTACATGCCTGAATATTTTGATAAAGTGTTTCCTAGTCAACCCTAGGAGACCAAATTTCTATCATTCCTAATCATTATTTACATTGTAACGGGTAAAAATTAATTTCATTCCAATTATAATTATAAGATTATTACCAAAATCAGTTACATAATGCCTCATCAAATGCAAACAACGCTCTCTATTTGAGTATATTAATCCGTAAGTGATTAATCATTATTGTGTGGACCATACTATTAAATAATATACATTCAGTATAAAAACAATGTACTTTTAATATATTAAAAATGTACATTGTATTTAGGGGATGTACATTATTTGTGTACTGAATGCATATTATATTGTATAATATACATTCACTACACAAATAATGTACATTTAGTATATTAAAAATATATTTTTTGTTAAGGTCTGTACAGCACTATGTGGACCTTGGTCCACACAATAATTTGCCCTGATGATGTGGCCAAGGAGGATGTTTCTAGCCCGTCTAAAGACTAATCACTATTGTGTGGACTATACTATCAAATAATGTACATTCATTACACAAATAATTAATGACGTAGCCAGAAAAATTGTTCAGTGGGGCGAAACATAAAAGGAATATAATTATAAATATTGTTAGATATGGACGAAAAATAAAACACTTCAAAACTTTATAAAAATATTCATAACAATATATGAAACATAATTAATTTGATAAAATAGTTCAAATAAAAAAACATATTATAAATTACACATCTCTTTATTATTTTTTAACAAAGTTTATATATATATCATGGTTGAAAAAATCGCTAGGCGCTGATTAATCCCCGCCTAGGCATCCTAGGCGGGGATTAATCGGCGCCTAGGCGCTAATGGTTTTTCTTTTTTAAATTTGTTATGTATTTTTAATTTTTTAAAGACTAATAATTATAAATTATATAATACTTTAATAGTTAATACTAAAATATTAAATATTAACAAAAAAAAATATCTTGAGTTTGTACAATTTAGGGTTATTTCATTCAAAACGATGTTGTTTTGAGTGAAATAACCCATTAAAAAAAAAGAACAATAGTTAATTGGCCAACTAGGCAGCCTAGTCGGTGCCTTGGAGGTCTAGTCGGCGCCTAGGAGACTTAGGTGGTCAGCGCCTAGGAGACTTAGGTGGTCAGCGCCTAAGTGGCCTAGGCGAAGCTTAGGAGGCCAGTCGCCTAGAACACCATTTAAGGTGATACGCTAGGCGGTCGACTGGCGCCTAACGCCTAGGCGAGGATTAATCGGCGCCCAGGCGAAATTTTATATATATATTAAAAAGGCTAAGAAGGGGGCTGAAGGCGGTAGGATTCAAACCCTCACCCTTTGCTAAGTAAAAACACACCATCCAACTCAGCCACTTGATACATTATTTTTTTTATATCTGTTTTCATATACTTATATCTAAAAATGTACTATATATACACAGATGCATACAAAGACTATATATGGGGTGGGCGTGTGGTGAGTGTGGGCACCTCCATTGTGGCTCCGCCACTGCAAATAATAATGTACTTTTAGTATATTAAAATTCTATATTATATTAAGGAAAAGTACATTGTTTAAGTACTAAAAATACATTATTTTGTATAATGTATATTTAGTACACGAATAATGTACTTTTAATATATAAAAATGTAATTTTTATATATTATGATCCATACACAATGTGTTGACAATAATTTGCCTTTTAAGTATACGGTCGACTGCACTGATCACCAAGGCTTAACCGATGATATTTGTTTAATACTTGGGCTTAGTCGATGACGTGGGATGAAGACAAGAACCGTCCTGATTTTCTACATACAAAGAGTACAAAAGTTCTGTTTTAAATATCCTTATTGCTTAGTAAGAAAAGTCGAAGTTTTAAGATCATATGTATCACATGTATGAATATTTTGATCAAGTTTTTCCGTGTCAACTCCAAGAAATGTAATTTTTAATGATGGATTACATAGTAACGGCTAATAGTTATTTTCATTATGAGATTATTACCGAAAGCGGTTACATAATGCTGCATTTAGTGCCAGCAATAATCACTATTATATTTGA
>CM008336.1:33252958-33265225 GCA_002525835.2 Ipomoea batatas | reverse complement strand
CATGTGTGAATCTGTAATAGAGTTAAAGAAGTTCTAGCAACTTGTAGCCCGTAATGTGTGAATGTGAAGTTTTCAAGTTGTGAATATGGAGTATAGGACCTGTGAATATAGAGTTTTGAATGTGTGAATGCATAACAGTGGTAATATAGTTACTAAACATTCACACTTTGAAACCTCTACATTCACACATTTTTGAACAACTCTATATTCATCAATATGTTTCCTAAAAAAAAAAAAGAAAAAGACAAAAACGTCGTAGTTTTGGACCTAGGTCCACCTTACAAGGTGGACCTGGGTCCACAGCATAATATGATTATGGATGATTTTCTATAAAGATTATGAATCCTCGATCAGACTATCACCCGTTCAAGTTCATACCCAACTCCTTCAATTCCTCCATAATCATAATACTAATAAAGTTGTATTCAATCATGTAAATTTTTAAAGACTTTTAAAATGATATATTTTAATAAATTTTTATTAACTTTTTATAAAGTCGTTCAAAACTTTTTAAAACTTTATAACTCTATAAAAATCTATACAAAAAAAAACATTCATAAACTTTTATCAACTTTTTTATTTTTAAAAGTTTACAAAATCATTGAAATTCTAAATTGAGTACATCATCCTTACAAATTTTCAACTATTTCGATTCTTATCATTTATAATTTTCTTACTAAACATGTTAATATATATCATAAAATTCTTCTTATTATATAGTTCTTCACCCACCTCAACATTCTCAACATTATTATTTTTATCCATAGTATGGTGGGACTTATATGCTAATTACTTATATAGTATTAATAAGTGTAAGTATACAAATGATACACATTTGGACCACCTTTAATTGGCTTAATTATTAGTAAAAAACATTGGTTATTTTATTAGGTGGTTTTTTTCAGTTCGCTGGATCAGTTCTGGATCAACGTCAGAGTATTCTTCACGCAGTCTGGATCAGCGCCAGTGAGCAGTCCAGTGGGCAGTTTTATTCAAACTGTATTTAGTCTTCATGATCCACTATTTTTGCTCAGATTTAATCTACTGATTGATGCTTATTTTGAGTAGATCTCAGCAGCAAAAATTCAAGATTTATTGGTTAATGGTTCGACTATAAATAGAGCTCAAATTCATGGGATTTATTACTAACTTTCTACACCTTATTCTGGTCCAGATTAATATGAGAGCTCTATACAATTTTATTATTGCTATCTTAAGCATTAAATCAGCGTGGTGAAGTGTTTGATGTTGCGGGATTGCTAAAGGTTGTTCGTGGCGTCACTTGGTCTGCTAGTAGATGATGAAGGCATAGATATGAGCGTTTTTGTAACCGGCCATTGATGTTGTATGGTTGTTTTGTGACTCCTTGTAACCCCTTGTGAAGTTGAGGATGATGATCCAGTGGTGTTATTAACCAAACATTTCAATAAGATTTTGAAACAGGTCAAACAAAAGAATAGCTTACGCGGTAACAAATCACAAAATCACAAAGGATCAAACTCAAATATGTCGAAAAACACATCAAATTTCAAACCATCTACATCTCGGTCATCCCAGACTAGAGAAAAGACAGGTAGTAAAGGCATTCGCTGCTACGAATTTGAAGGTTATGGTCACGTGCAGGGTGAATGTGCCACCTATTTAAGAAGAAAGAAGTTAATGGGTGCGCTAACCTAGAGTGACAATGAGGCTGATCCAGAAACTGGATATGATATAGAAAAAATTTCAGGCAACTTTGTTCAATTCACAGCTAGAACTAGTGCTAATCTAGAAGCTGAAGATGTAGCTAACTTAGAAGGCGGTGAATACAACTCTACAGAAAATCTTGAAACTCCTGAATTTTGTTATGGAGTAGAGTACAAAAAATTGTATCCCAAATGAGAAATTTTGCTTAAAGATATTCGGTTTATGTGTAGTCAGATTAGGTAGGAATATTAGAAAAAGCTAGCAAAGTGTACAAGAATCAAATAGCTGCCAAAGACCTACTGCTCAAAGCTGCTACTGAACAAGAAGATAAACTAAACAGGAAGTGATGATGCTAAAATAGGAGTTAAGCACACTCAAGAAGCAGATCCAAATGATCGACACCACCTCAACTCTTGATGAAATTCTCGACACTAGTAGGTAATCATCCACAAAGTTTGGTCTTGGCTTCACCGGGAGTAAAAACAACGTCCAAATTGTCTTCGTCAAAGCAACTGGACCAGGTCCAGACGATATTCCAAAAACCAGTACAGCAAGGCAACATCATAATATGGTAAGGAAATATAATCGTGCCTATAAGCCTTATAATGCCATCTGTCATTATTGCAGGATTCGAGGCTACACTAGACTAGAATGCTTCTATTTTTATAAGGATCAAAGAGCCGAGAAATACACTCACAAGCGCATTGCACCATTTGTAAAACAAGTTTGGGTCAGGAAAGCTGATTTTATATCTCATTTTATACCACACGCAGCTCAAGAGAAAAATGGTTCTCGGGACTAGTGAAAGATAGAGAGATTGGATTATAAAATCTACATTGAAGGATCATCGTCGAAATAAAACCAGATATTTTATAATTCAATAAGTAAAATTTCTTTTCTAATAAGATTTTGCTTTCTAGTTTAAATCCAGAACTTTGTTCAGAGGTGGAATCTCAAAATTAGAATCTCTAAATTATTTTCGAACTCAATGCATCATTAAAAGATGAAGGGAAAATCTCTTCAGGAGTATTGGTACCTTCTAATTCTTATTCTTTAGTTGGTATTGCCTTAATACCTAAGCCTTGAAATCCCATTGTTTTTACTGTCAATTTACATGTTATTTATGCTTCCTTTATTTATGCTTTCTTTAAATGTTCCCAAGATGATTTTCTTTATTCTATCTGTGTTTTTCCTTCTTTTTTTTTTTAAAAAAAATGTTTTATTCTCTGGACTTGTGCTTGCTTTATCGGTTACTGAACCTATTTTGATTGAATTTCTTGTATCTGGTATAGAGTTAATCTATGTGTTTCTCTGAATTGTTGTCTGAATCTGATATTGCTATTCTTGTTATGTCATTTGTGTTATTTGTTTGGTCCGGTCATGACCGTATTTGACTTTGTGTCTGTGCCTTTTGTGTTAACTGTTATGAATATGTGCCCAAATCTGCTTTATCTGAATGTGATTACTGTTTTATGTGATAATCTTCTTGCATTGTTTGACCTAAAATGGCATTTTCTAAATTTGTGGCTATAAGTGCTTCTGCGTTATTTGTTGGATTGTTTTCCAAGTTACATGTGTCTAGTTCTGGGTTTCTCGTTTCTTTTTCACTTTTGCAGGTTCCTATTACAGCTTCAAGAAACTTGCTCTAAGAGTTATCTTATTATGATGCAATTGTGTTGAAGTTGTCACAACGTACAATTTAAGGGGGGAGCATGGTTATCTAATTATCATATTATTTGGTTAATCATCCGGATTATCATATTATTTGGATCTTCATATCATTTGGATTATTATCTTATATAGACTACCTTACTGATTGATGGATTCTTTTGTTGATGAATGCGATTGATTAATTTACTATATCCAAGTGGTGAATATGGAGATTCAATTCTCAGTGATGTATGGATAAGATATGTGATGATGGATAGTTTGGGGAATTGGTTGTGGCTACAGATCTTCTAGGAACTCCGCTAGCTTCCAATCCTAAATCTAGATGATCACCTTTGGCAATTGTGACAGCCCTAAATTTCGTCACTATTTTCCCAAAATTAGTCACTAGTTTTGTTACAAAATGTTTTTGGTCAAAATTGTTTCTTTTTTGAAAATTGGTCAAAATTGTTTCTAAACATTCATTTTCAGAAAATTTCAGTTCAGTGCAGCCCGAAAGATTAATTCGGTAAACGTACTTCCCAAATTCTTTTTTACTTCAAATTTTTATGGTTGAGCCTAAACTTATAGTACTTGATGTCCATAAAAACCTTTGGTCATTTTGATCTTCGAATAAATACATAAAATTTCATTTTTGCTCTTGGTAGTGTGCTGTCCAGAATTTTTCTCTCTGGACTAGCTTTGGAAAAAAATTCGAAAACCATACTTCTACTCTTTAGATTGTTATGAAATTTTATATGTAGCTTCTAGACTTACTGAACTACATATTTGAAAAAATGGAACCATTTACATTACCCAAATTTCTCAATAAATTTCAGAATCCTGCTGCCAGTCATTTTCTATGTATGTATGTATGTATGTATGTATGTATGTACGCACGCATGCATGCACGCACGTACGTATGTATGTATGTATACTAGATACGTACGTATAAGTATATGTATAATATTTAGTTGGCAAAACTTATTGTTTTGTCTTGTTTCCACCTTGAAAGCTTAAATGGCTTGACAAACCATTTGGTCTCCTCTCTTCAAAGTCTTCCTAATATGACTAAGTGTAGCAAACCATTTGGACTCCCCTATGTCTTTCTCCTCAAGACTTGTCTTCCTTTCCCATTTGCCTATAAATAGAGGGGTTGTGTGGTGAGGAAAAATCAGGAGAAGTGAGGAGAGAAATCATATATGTGTGGGAGAAGAATTGAGCAAGTGAAGTAGAAGAGTTGGTTATTGGTAAGATTTCATGTTCACTAAAATTATATATTTTGCCCCAATATATATAAGTATATTTTGATGATATATGACTATGATATGATATGAAAACTGTGTTTTGCAAAAGGATGTGCATTATAATGTCCATGTGATTACAAGTACATTTGCATATTGTGTGTGATGATTCTTGAAAAATCAAGAATTGATTTTTATGGGTCAAATCGTGTGTTGAGTAAATGCTTGGCTTGACAAATTTTGGTGTGATATATATTTATATGTTAAAATTTTATTATCATATTGTGAAATTATATTTGGAGAAAAATTATTGTGGAGAAATTATTTTTAAGAAAATATTTATATTTTAGAGGAAAACTTATTTGGAGATATTATATATATTGGAGAAAATTGTATTTTGTGGATAAAGTATTTGTTTGTGGAGAAATGATTTATTTTAGAGAATTCATTATTTTGTGTGGTGTTCAGTTGTGGTATACTGTTCACTTGGATTAATTACTACTCAGCGGGATTGGAATCCCATGAGAGTGTATCACATAGGTTATGATTTAGTTTTCAAATTGGTTAAGTGGTGAGGTATCCGGTGGTGCTACTTGGATCATATACTACCCAGTGGCTTGGAATACTCTGGGGGTGTGCACATATGTTTTAGTCCAGTTTCTAAATTAATTTGATGAGATTTATTAATTCTCCATTTATAAATATTAATTCTCTATACCATGAAAAATGTACCTCCATATATATGTTATTGTAAAATTATAAAAGTATGATGGTATTTTGAAAATATAAAATCCAAGCCTATATTTTAGAGCGTGAAATGGAACTTACTTAGCTTATTCTAATTTTGGGACACACCCCATATTTTTGTGTTAAATGATTCTTACAGGTAAACATGAATAAGGATTCGAGATGAGGACTTCGATTAGTCTGTCTTAGAATAGACACCTTAGAAGTTTTGGTATTTTGAAAACTACGTTGTTGTATAATTGTATTAAAATGGACTTTAGTATTATTTGATGTTTTTTAGAGTGGTAAGTTTAGCCTTAGCGTTTGGGTATAGGAGAGATACCTAAGCGTGGCGGTAACACCCATTTGTTTTGGTTAGATGTATAAGCTTCCGCAATGTATTGTATTGGTGATTTTGTTAGTAAATTAAGCAGTAAAAATTGGGGTGTTACAAGTTGGTATTAGAGCGGTACGAACCTTTGGGTTACTAGAAAGCCTAAGTTGAGAATTTTTGGGATAGAAATTTAAGTTGAAAGTGTTAAGAAATCCTTAGAGAAATATTGACTTGAATATTTGGTTTGAGGAATTGTTTATGTGAGAAGTAAGGTAGCTTCGAGGACTAAGCCTTTTCTTAACAGGGGTAGATTGTGACATCCCTAAATTTCGTCATTATTTTCCCAAAATTCTTCAATAGTTTTGTTACAAAACATTTTTGGTCAAAATTGTTTCTAACCATTCCTTTTCAGAAAATTTCAGCTCAGCGCAGCCCGAAAGATTAATTCGGTAAACGTACTTCCCGAACTCCTTTTTACTTCAAATTTTTATGGTAGAGCCTAAACTTATAGTACTTAGTGTCCATAAAAACCTTTGGTCATTTTGATCTTCGAATAAATACAGAAAATTTCATTTTTGCCCTTGGCAGTGTGCTATCCAGAATTTTTCTCTCTGCACTAGCTTTAGAAAAAAATTCGAAAACCATACTTCTACTCCTTAGATTGTTATGAAATTTTATATGTAACTTCTAGACTTACTGAACTACATATTTGAAAAAATGGAACCATTTTACATTACCCAAATTTCCCAATAAATTTCAGAATCCTGCTGCCAGTCATTTTCTCTCTCTCTCTCTCTCTATATATATATATATATATATATATATATATATATATATATATATATTGTATATATACTAGATATATATGTGTGTATAAGTATATGTATAATATTTAGTTGGCAAGACTTATTGTTTTGTCTTGTTTCCACCTTGAAAGCTTAAATGGCTTGACAAACCATTTGGTCTCCTCTCTTCAAAGTCTTCCTAATATGAGTAGTGTAGCAAACCATTTGGACTCCCCTATGTCTTTCTCTTCAAGACATGTCTTCCTTTCCCTTTTGCCTATAAATAAAGGGGTTGTGTGGTGAGGAAAAATCAGGAGAAGTGAGGAGAGAAATCATATATGTGTGGGAGAAGAATTGAGCAAGTGAAGTAGAAGAGTTGGTTATGGGTAAGATTTTATATGTTCACTAAAATTATATATTTTGCCCCAATATATATAAGTATATTCTGATGATATATGACTATGATATGATATGAAAACTATGTGTTTTGCAAAAGTATGTGCATTATAATGTCCATGTGATCACAAGTACATTTGCATATTGTGTGTGATGATTCTTGAAAAATCAAGAATTGATTTTTATGGGTCAAATCGTGTGTTGAGTAAATGCTTGGCTTGACAAATTATGATGTGATATATATTCATATGGTGAAATTTTATTATCATATTGTGAAATTATATGTGGGGAAATTATTTTTGAGAAAATATTTATATTTTAGAAGAAAACTTATTTGGAGAAATTATATATATTGGTGAAAATTGTATTTTGTGGAGAAAGTATTTGTTTGTGGAGAAATGATTTATTTTAGAGAATTTATTATTTTGTGTGGTGTTCAGTTGTGGTATACTGTTCACTTGGATTAATTACTACTCAGTAGGCTTGGAATCCCATGAGAGTGTATCACATAGGTTATGATTCAGTTTTCAAATTGGTTAAGTGGTGAGGTAGCCGGTGGTGCTACTTGGATCATATACTACCCAGTGGCTTGGAATACTCTAGGGGTGTGCACATATGTTTTAGTCCAGTTTCTAAATGAATTTGATGAGATTTATTAATTCTCCATTTATAAATATTAATTCTCTATACCTTGAAAAGTGTACCTCCAGATATATGTTTTTGGAAAATTATAAAAGTATGATGGTATTTTGAAAATATAAAATCCGAGCCTATATTTTACGGGGTGAAATGGAACTTAGCTTATGCTAATTTTGGGATACACCCCATATTTTTGTGTTAAATGATTTTTACAGGTGAACATAAATAAGGATTCGAGATGAGGACTTCGATTAGTCTGTCTTAGAATAGACACCCTAGAAGTTTTGGTATTTTGAATAATACGTTGTTGTATAATTGTATTAAGATGGACTTTAGTATTATTTGATGTTTTTGAGAGTTGTAAGTTTAGCCTTAGCGTTTGGGTATAGAAGAGATACCTAAGTGTGGCGGTAACACCCATTTGTTTTGGTTAGATGTATAAGCTTCCGCAATGTGTTGTATTGGTGATTTTGTTAGTAAATTAAGCAGTAAAAATGGGGGTGTTACAGCAATCCCTTTGCAAAAAAGGGGGAGCAAATATTATGGGGGAGCTGTTTCTGGTATGTTATTTTTGGAAATTTTTGGAATAATTTTTGCACATGTATAGGTTGATGGATATCTGGTTTTGGTATGTACTTGGATTTTGCTATTATATTGGATTTATTCTCAAAGTGGAATAATCCCTTTGTCAAAAAAGTCTCTTTGTTTGGTAGTAAATACGAATTGAAATAAAAATAAATAAATAAATAAATAAATAAATAAATAAAAAAATATATATATATATATATATATATATATATATATATATAGGGGCGTGTCTAGATCAACGAATCATATTTTATTATTAACATAATACGTCAATTTTAGAAAATGTTACATAAATTCTATGACATAGTATTTCTTTTTTGTTGTAGTGCTCAGTGGCTCAACAGATAGGGCCAAATGTCGTTGTGCATAAGTGATTTCCCTACTTTAAGCATAATCAAACATTGCGGTGGCCGATTTTCAAACATTGGTTTCTTCTCCTAAATACTACCTATTATTATTTTTTTCTTTCTTATTTTTTATTGCATTGTACAAAAGTAGGGAATGTAAATGATAATGAGTTTTATGATTATTAAAGATTTGAATCCAATAGTAAAATAATAAAACTCGGCTAACAAATATTATAATAAATATCAAATTCGATAATAGGATATAAAAGTCATCAACTAAATGCCACCAATAAATGTAACTTTGTTTCACTAAGGCTCTGTTTGGCACGCTTAGCTGATGATGAAGACTAAAAACTGAAAAACTAATAGCTGAAGCTACAAATCTAGTAGCTAATAAGCTAACTGATTGAAATTAAGGTGTTGTTTGTCTCTCGCCTTAATGAATATGTATGGTAAAGAACTAGAATGAGAAGAATGTTTAGAAAAAATACATGTACAATAAAGAACTGGGAAGAGAAGAGTGTTTGATTAAAGAATGATAAATTGTGTAATTTTTTTTTTAAATTAATAAGGATAATAAAGAAAAAAAAATGTTAAAAGTCTGTAGCATATTTTGAAACGCTACTTGAAAGAGCATTTCAAAATAATTTATTATTTTAAGCTTTCCATGTTTTGCTAAACATAGTTATAGCTTATATATATCTTAATATATGTTATAAGTTATAAAATAAGTTCTACCAAACAAAAACCTGGTTCAAACTTTAACTTAATAAAACATAATATTGGCCGTCAAACCTATTCTCCCAGAAGATATCAATGTCGGACCCATATTCAAAACTCAAATCATTCATTTCATTACACACTATAATATAATTCTAAAATGTTATATTGTACTTTTAACATTTCAAATATAAAAACTACTACATACTTAACTATTATTCTTTTGAAAATAAAAAATAAAAAAATCCATTATTGAAATAAAAGGAGTTTAACAATTCCAAGCCAACGTGGTCTCAAACAAACTCTATTTTATATATAATAAATAAAATAATAAAACTCAAGTATCAATTCAAGATAGTGGTGTCTACCGAGAAGAAAAGCTAAAGGAGCTAGCACTTACAAAAATTAACCAAATTAATGTCGCATGCCATAATTAAGTGGTCAAAAAATGAATATGAATGTAACGGTTCAATAAATATCAGAGTTTGAATTATCAATAATGGAATGAATTTTAACCTAAACAAAAGCACTTATAAACTTTATATTACCAAAATACATCTTGCAATTAATCAGATTAATGCTATATGCGCATAGAAGCTAGAGCTAGGGCAGAATTTTATGAAATATAATTCATATTTAACCTGCAGCAGTCACAAACGAAAATAGTAACGTTCAACTAACTAAACATATATAATAATAATAATAATAATAATAATAATAATAATAATAATAATCCAAAACACTTTGAGAAAGTACGAATACCTTAAAAAAAATTCTGCATGCGGTAATTCGATAATACTTAAGAGAAATTAATTAATTAATTAATGATGAGAAGAAGGAAAGACCAACTCCATTAGATCAATATCCTTCGATGCATTATTCCTTCGTCCGCCATGATAACTACGCACAAAGAGCTCCCCGCCGTTAGATGAAGATGAAGAAGGAGGTGTGGGCCCACCCAAAAAGTTTGACACGTAGCGATCAGGACAACGTTGCAGTGGAGTAGTAGTAGTAGTGTTGACAACGTTGTTATTAGTCTTGGGAGTGGTTTTCCCAAACAAGGCTTCCATGAAGTTCATCTCCTCGTCGTGTGTGGTGGGGTGAGTGAGCAACGAGGGAGAAGAGCCGCCGGCGCCGGCGCCGTCGTCGTAGTCGTCGGAGCCAAATTGGATCGAAGGGTCCTCTGAAACACTACTGATTCCGCCGGTGCCGGAGAGAGGAGGAGCGTCGACGGCGACGTTGAAACACTTTGCGATAATGTAATCTTGAAGGACGGTGGATCTAGTTTTCTTGGACGATGCAGATGCAGAAACGCCTTTTCCATTATTGTTTTGTTTCCTGTTATTATTATTGGACTTTCTCCTGGAATTCTGCCTTCTTTTGGTGGCGTTCCAATGATTCTTGATCGCGTTTTCGGTCCTTCCGGGGATCCTTTTCGCGATCTCAGCCCATTTGTTCCCAAGCTTCTCGTGTTCCTCCACTAACAACCTCTCTTCTTCCTCACTCCATCCATCTTTCTGTATCATATCATATATATCATATACTAGTTTTTTCCATGCGGGGTGCGCAAAAACATATGCCCAATATTTAAATTTTAAAAAATAACTAACAAATTCTTATTAATTAAAATCTAAATGAAAAAATTATTTATTGTATAATTTTTACAAATATTATTATCATTAAAGAATATAAGAAAATGATAAGGTGCATGCATGTGCATGGTAAAATTAATAGAAAAGATAACAGAAGTTATAACAGTAATGGTATTTTTGTCCAAAAATTTGTATAGTACAACTTTAAAAACACAATGTACAAAATGGTTAGCACTAAAAACATGGACATAAATGAAGGGTATAACTTTGATTGAGACTTATTATGTTTTTAGATATCTTATGCACAATTGGATTACCTTATTATATTGGAAATCACAGTATAATCATCATCACCAAAAAAAAATTAATAAATATAAAATAAAACTAGGTAAACTTTAATTTTATAACAAATTATTCACGTTTTTATTGTTTGTCGGGACGGCATCAGATCACAAGAATATTATTCAGGCCAGGCTCCCAACACCCACATTAAACAAAATGTGACATCCCAATCAAAGGTTTTACTTACCATCTTACTCTAATACTCTATTAAAAACTCACATGTTCAATATCTATTAATTTTTTTTTCCTTAAATGTATCCAAAAATGCGAGGAGAATGTGTTAAAGCATGCCAAACACATCCAAATACACCAATTTTTTTTTAAATAAAAGAAAAAAAATGATTCTAATAAAGTAGATAATCACCTATTATTTGAAATTTTATGTGTCTAGTATTTTGAAACATCTCCTAGGACAGTATGAACAAACTTTTTTGTGAACATAGATTGTGTGAATTGGTCAAACTAACATGCTTTTGGGTGAAATTTTTGTGATAAAAACAAATTAATAAGAACAATAAACACTCTAATTGGTAATATTTTTTGGTCAAAGGAGCTAATAAGAAAACGTGACGTAATGCCAACACAACATGTAACGGAAATGGCATTGCAAAAAAAAACCCTAATGTGCTGCTTCTTGCCAAAAATAAAAATGTCTCCCATCCATCCAATGGCAGAATAAACCTTAAATTTTTAAAAGTACGAGAATCTAATGGAAAATGTGTGTGTGTTTTTTTTTTTTTTTTGAAAAGAAAAATGTGTGTTTTTAGTCACTGAATTATACAAATCTATTGGTATAAATCATTTAACCATGATAGAATACATCTCTAAATTTAAAAAATAATAATTTCTCTCAAGCAAAATAATGAAACCATGAAATTCTATTGCAATTCGATTCATATTTCTTGTCGGGTAAGCAAGCATTTTTCGACAAAATATTCATATAGACACATTTCTTTCTAATAAAAGTTTACACAATTTCATTACTGGATGCATGAAAATCACAACTTTTGTAAAGTTAGAGTGAATATAATTCTATAGGATGAAAAGATTAAGCCGGATTAAAACAATTACAACCGCATAATTATTGACTAAAAACACATTTTTTTCCTTCTAGAATCTAATTAAGGGAAAATCCAAGGTTTTAGATTGCCTGTCCAGACACAAAAAAACATAGAGGAATTCGCAACTGAAAATCAAAATAAAAAAAGTATAACCTAATCA
>CM008336.1:33225116-33242393 GCA_002525835.2 Ipomoea batatas | reverse complement strand
ACACGTAAAGCTACGATATATACATTTCTTATCCACCATAGGTTTTGAGACCGACATATAGAATATATACTCACCCACTAGCCAACACTAAGGAATGTTTTCAAAAGATTCATACTCCACCATAATAAAGAAACGAGAATGACTCACGAAAGGTTATTAGACCACCATGAATTACAAGCTCAATACCTCACTCAAAGGAACATCAAGATAAGTGGTAATCACGATAAGTAACAAGAGAGTATAGATAATCAAATAGAAATCAAGAGAGGTCCAATCCACAATATATCAATCCACCACATAATCAATATAAATACAATCCACCAAATGTAATAGTGAAATTCGCGTGGAGGGCTCCAATCCACAAATATTACCACATAAATCAATATCCATAATAAGTAACACATTTTCTCTTTGGAAACAGATATAGAACTTTAAGTGTATACACCCCCTATTGGGATTCCAAGCACAACGGGTTAGTTACTATCTCTAACACACAGGATTCATTTCTACCAGGTGCTCAGCCCACCAGAGCCAAAGGCTTACAAATATCAAATCAGTGGTATCATGATAAGTCCCCACACAGATCCACATGCCAGCATAATGATATCAAGAAAGATTTAATAACAAGGAATATAGCTCTTAACAGAGAATGTCTCTCAACAAGGAATACATAATATATAGGATTCCAATGGAACATATATACAAATGAGAATCAAAGGTAGTAACTCAAACACAATCCAAGAATAAGAATTCCAAAAGAATCATAATCAATCCAAGGAAATGATACAGGAGTACAACTAGGTAACAAATACTCAATAGAGTCAACGATATTAACAAAAGCATAGAATTCCATTACTCACAAGATACAATGATTGTTAAATGATAGGATTCATGAATGAATAATATTCAATAAGCAAGAATATGAATTATTCAACATCATGCCACCACAACAAACTGAAACAACAAAAGAAATACTCATATTGGAATAAACCACTCTGGAATAGTGAATAACACTTAACAAACAGAACAGCACGGCGGGACCAGAGGGTCCACCACTCACTACCGTAAGAAAGAGAGTCTTCCGCCACTTGGTTCCACTAGTAGCCTTGCGGGGCTAGCTCACGGGCGTGCCAGTCTCGTGGTGTCTTATAATTGTATTCCCAATATAATGGTGTCTTATCGAGTAGTCTTATGAGTTGGAGCCCTATTGCAAAATGTTTTATAATATCTCTTGTGATCATCCCGGGCTTGCATCTTTGTCTTGTTCAGAATCCCTTCTTATGATTGATGGGGACACTTATGTGTCAAAGTATGTTCTTATGCTTTAAAACATTTCTTAAAAGCTAAATAATTACTTATGTTTTACATGGTGGAGTGGTAACTTACTTAGCTATCTCGCTAATACCTTTAACTATATTTTTAGGTATGGAGTAGATTCCTCATGAGAGTGTTTAGCATGGGTGACCTAGTATCTTTCCTTTTCTTTATGTAAGGTCTAGTTTTATCAAACTTAGTTGAGACTTGGATGATGAATTTCGGACTTGATTGATGTATGATGTTGACTTTAACATTTGGATTTTATGGATGTTAGAATTTAGCCTTGCACCTAGGTTTAGATTTGATCTAGGTGTGGCATGGCACCGTTAAGTTTTAGTATTTCTCTTTTCGCTTCTTAAATGAACTTTTTTTAAAAACTCTATTATTATCTAGATTTTACTCTTTTATATCATGCTTTTGACTCTAGAATTTTGGGGTGTTACAGACACTCGAGGATTCCATCCTCGTTTACACTTATCCTTTCTATTTCCATTCTACCATCTATCCATCAAACACCACTTCCATTCCATCCAAACTCACACTAAAATTACACTTTCAAGATGATGTTAAAATAATTTTAATGTTGATGATTTTATGAAAAGGATAATAATAATAGTGTTATAAAGTGAACAGACATTTGGTTCATCTACAGGTTCCCTTTTAAAGTGGCTAGCTCAAGAGTGTGCCTAAAATCGAGTGCTTGGCATTTGAAGCTCAACATGAGGTATAACCCATGGATGCCTAGACCCTATTATTTTACCCATAAAGATTCTATGATATATGTTATGTGTTGATACTTGATAAGTGCCAAAGACACTAATATATAAGGGTCTTTATGGGGTCATTCTATGCTAAATTGTTATCCTTTGTGGGTGATTTATGGTTTTAATTGCTTAGATGTGCTAATGTGTTGCAAAGCCCTCCAAAGAGGCACATTTGAGTGGCTATGCAGGCTCAGAGCTCAAAAGATGGCATATGGGCTTAAAACGAAGCATTTCGGGTGAAGTGTGGTGGAAATCCTCGTCCACGAAGTTGTCCACGTTTGTGGACGGGTCATGGACAGAAACCAGAAGGTCCCACGACCTAATCCACACTCGTGGAGCGGGAATTGATCAAGAAAGGTGTTGCGTACGCGTACGCCGCCCAAGATCCAACGATTATAAAATGCCATTGGCGTGATTGAAATCATTCAATTAGTTTAGATCTTAGTTTTAAATTGTTCGATTCACTTGTAGAGCTTTAGACTAGGTTTCCTTTCTCTCTCTAGAATAGTGCAACTAACTCATTTAATTGATGTTATTTTCTCTCTAGCTTCCTAGATGGCTAGCCTATTCTCTTGCCCACTGTAGCAAGTTTCATTTCCTTCCTCTCTTTTCCTCCGTTGCTTTTGTCTGTGTCCCTCCGCCGTCCTACTGTTTACCATGGACCCAATCCCACAAACCAACCCCACTCCACAATCCACAGCCTCGCCCAGTACCCTCCCTCCATCAACATCCAAAGTTCCAGAACCCCCCCTTCAATCCGTTCAACAACCCCTTGATTCCACCGGTGAAATCCCAACTCTCAGCGACATAGATATTGGTGGCATTGACCTGGGTTTCGACGATGAATCGGAACCTACTGAGGATTTCCGTTTTACTCTAGTTGGAAGGCTTATCACGGAGAGGATCATCAAGTTCCCTTTTATGCGTGATACTATGGCTTCGGTCTGGCGTCCACGAAAAGGTGTAGCAGCCAAGGAGCTATCCGACAACACTTATCTCTTCCAATTTTTTCATGAACTTGACATGAATCGCGTCCTCGATAATGGCCCATGGTCCTTTGAACAAAACCTGCTGGTCCTTGCAAAGATTCGGCCGGAAATCCCACCTCTTTCCATGCCCCTTGAAACAGCAGACTTCTGGGTGCAACTTCATGACCTACCTCTCGGATTTTTCTCAGAGAAAGCTGCGAAAGCTATTGGGAATTACATTGGTGTATTCATTCGCACAGACGAAGAGGCTTTCAACAGATGGGGAAAATCTTTCATACGCATCAGAGTCCGCATTAACATTTTGAAACCACTTGTCAGTCAAATGCGTATCAGAAAGAATGGTGGCGACTAGAGTTGGATCAACTTCCGTTACGAGAGGTTACCTAATTTCTGCTTTATCTATGGCATTATAGGGCACACTGAGATGTACTGTGCACAACCATTTGATGATCCGAACTAATCCATGGAGAAGAAATTCGGAGCTTGGCTGCGTGCTCCTAACCGGAGGCCTTCACCAGTGACCGGAAATAGATGGGTGGTAGCGTCGGAGAAATCTAATCGCATAACGACAGATTTGCCTCTCTATCAGGGAGTGGAGGCGGTGGCTGGTACGCACACTACTCCTGGTATGCCTTGCAAGGACGTACAGAGTACGCCCTGTCCTTTGGAACAACACGTGTCCCCTGTCTCTGGTATGTATCCCACGACTAGTGCCTCTGTAAGCAATGATATTATTATGGAGCAGGCTATCAACCAAGAGATAGATGATGGGTTGATTATCCTGGACCCTAAGCGTAAACGCTCGGAGCTAACCATACTTCCTATTGAGCCCACGACATTTTTCATTGATCTTAATGGGCCAGTTTTCTGTTCAAAAAACTTGCAAAGGGTTGGACCTGTATTTCAGGCCAGCCCAGAACAATGAGTATCATATCTTGGAACTGTCGCGGGCTTGGGAACCCGTCGACGGTTCAGGTCTTAACGGATCTGGTCCATTTGAAGAAGCCCAATGTTATTTTTTTAGTTGAAACTCTTGCAGGTCCTAACAAACTTAACCCACTCAAACACAAGTTGGGGTATTACGGTCTTTTCTGTGTAAGGAATGAAGGTCACAGTGGCGGTTTAGCGATATTCTGGAAGGATGGAACATCCGTTTCTATCCAATCCTACTCAAGGAATCATATTGATGCAATTGTCTCCCTCAACTTTGAAGAAACAGAATGGCGGTTCACATGCTTTTATGGTCGTCCCGAACGAAACCGTCGTCACGAGTCTTGGTCTCTACTCAAGAACTTCTCCAATACTAACACTCTTCCTTGGGCAGTCATGGGAGATTTCAATGACATTCTCCATCAAGACGAGAAACGTGGCGGCAACCCCCAACCTTTGCGCTTAATCACCGGTTTTCAAGATGCTGTGGAAGTGAGTGGCCTGAGAGATTTTGAATTCAGCGGATATCAGTTCACATGGGAACGCTCCAAAGGCACCCCTCTTTGGGTTGAAGCTAAGCTTGATCGGATACTTGTCACTGATTCATGGTGCAACCAGTTCCCTAATGCAAAGGCAGCATCACTGACGACAGCGAAGAGCGACCATATGCCTCTCCTCCTTCAGTTACTACCACAGTCTACCCCGATTCCAAGTGCTAATTTTCGATTTGAGAGCCTCTGGTTGCGCGAAGCTCACTGCAGAAATATTATGGTGGAATGTTGGTCCAGAACCATGGGGCAAAGTCTAATGGATAGAGTGGGAAGCTGCAGCAAAGCCATCTGGATCTGGGGAAAACATTACGCTCGTAACTTTCAAAAGCGCCTTGATTACTGGCGCAGACGTATGGAAGCAACAAAGCATAGGCATGATTATTATGGTGTTAAGCTATTTCGTGATGCACAAGCAGAGTATTTGCGTGTCCTCCATCATCAAAATGACTACTGGCACCAGCGATCAAAACAGTTCTGGCTAAAGAACGGAGACACGAACTCAAATTTCTTCCACCGATCAGTGAAAAGCAGACAGCAAGTCAACCGTCTCACCAAACTCAAGGACAACAATGGTGTTTGGATTCAACGAGGTACCCAACTGGACTCTCTAATCATCTCATATTTCCATGAACTATTTTGCCCCACCTTAAATAATTGTGACTCTGTGATTAACTGCATCAATCCTATCATTTCTGGTACCCAAAATGAAACTATGAGTAGTAGGGTATCTATTCAGGAGGTTAAGGTTGCATTGTTTGATATGAAAGCTGAAAAATCCCCAGGCCCCGATGGGCTAAACCCGGGTTTTTACCAACACTTTTGGGACATTCTTAGCAAAGACCTCCATATTTTCTGTTCTGACTTCTTTCACACGGGTCAGTTGCCTCCTAATGTTAATTCCACCAATATTGTGTTAATTCCCAAGAAAAAGAAGCCCGAGAGCATGAGTGACCTCAGACCAATTGCGTTATGTAACACTCTTTATAAACTCCTATCAAAAATTCTGGCTAACCGCATCAAACCACTCCTCCCCACCATTGTGTCAGATTCTCAATCAGCTTTCGTGCCGGGTCGTCTAATTTCTGATAATATAATGATTGCATATGAGATCAACCATTATCTCAAACAAAAGAGACAGGGTAGAGAGGGTTATGTTGGTGTTAAGTTGGATATGAGCAAGGCTTTTGATAGAGTAAATTGGGACTTCCTTCTGTTAGTCATCTCTAAAATGGGTTTCTCCAACCACATTGTTAATCTTGTCCGAGAAATGATATCTACTGTCAATTACACAATTCTACTAGAGGGTAGAGCTATTGGGTCTGTTTTGCCTGAACGAGGACTTAGACAAGGCGATCCTTTGTCTCCCTACTTCTTCATTTTCTTACTTGAGGCCTTCCATTTAATGCTCCAAAAACGCCAAAGGGAGGGAACCATCCATGGTATTTCCATTGCTAGGGGCGCTCCAATAATCACGAACCTCTTTTTTGCTGATGACTGCTACATTTTCTGCAAAGCCACTCCAACCGAGGCACACACCTTGAAGAATATTATTACTTCCTTTGCATCAGCCTCGGGTCAAGCGGTTAACTATACCAAGTCTACCCTCACTTTCAGTAAGAACACAAATGTGACAGCTAGAGAGAACTTTTGTCACACCTTGGGAATGCGAGAAGGAACTCTAAATGGAAACTATCTTGGCTTACCCTCTCTTATTGAGAGAAATAAACGCGAAATTCTTGGCTTCATCAAAGATAAGGTTACCGGAAGAATCAATAGTTGGACTCACAGATTTCTATCTAGAGCTGGCAGGGAGGTCCTCTTAAAAAATGTGGTACAAGCCATCCCGACCTTCGCTATGAGCGTTTTCCTCCTCCCAATTGGTCTATGCACGGAAATTGAAAGAATAATGAATAGCTTCTGGTGGGGTTGTGAAGGAGACAGATCTAGAGGAATCAGATGGAAAAGCTGGGATAAGTTATGTGTCCCTAAACGATGGGGTGGTATGGGTTTCAGAAGAATCCGAGAGTTTAATATAGCCATGCTGGGCAAACAGGCCTAGCGTCTTGTGAATCACCCTGAATCTCTGGTTGCCAGAACTCTCAGAGCAAAATACTATGCAAATTCCAACTTCCTTGAGGCACATATTGGTAACAACCCCTCATTCATTTGGAGAAGTATCCTTGAAGCTCAGACTATCCTCAAAAGATGTAGTAGATGGAGAGTAGGTAATGGGGAATCCATCAATGTCTGGAATGATCCTTGGCTGCCCGGTACCACTGGTTCCTATATTCAATCCGCAAGCACTTCTCACTTGAATAACCTTAAGGTGGCAGACCTCATCACTCCTGACCCACCCTCCTGGAATATCTCCCTTATTGATTCCTTATTTGGCCACAGTGATAGTACGCTGATCAAAAGTATCCCTCTACCCACCACAAAGCCAAGAGACAGAATCATTTGGACTGAAGATGACAAAGGCGTTTTTACGGTCAAGAGTTGCTATAAAGCACTGTTGGGAATTATGGACTCAACTCATGTTCCTGCATGGTCGAAATTTTGGAAACTCAAACTCCCTCCAAAAATTAAAACGTTCTTTTGGCAGCTTTGTACCTCTTCTCTCCCCACTCACGACTGCCTGAGGATAAGATTTGTCCAGGTTCCTGATTTGTGTCAACTTTGCTCCCATGAAGAAGAATCTGCCTTTCACCTTTTTGTGCGCTGCCCACTAGCCAGAAGTTGTTGGGATATCATCGGTGGAGTTGATTATCTATCTATCACTACTCTTAATGATTGGCTCGATCTCCTCTTCTCAACCAAAGCTGACCACGAATTATGTGTTATTATCTCTATTTGTTGGAAAATCTGGGATGCTCGTAATGAGAAAATCTGGAATCAAATTATTCTCTCAGCCCATACTATCTGTCATTGTGCAAAAAAATTTCTGTATGAATGGTCCTCAATTAATGATTTTACAAACACTGCCAGGTCCCCTGAAGATGATAGCACAACCTGGTCTCCTCCGCCATCTGGACTGCTTAAGCTTAATGTTGATGCAGCTTTGGACCAAAACAATCATAAGATGGGTTTTGGTTTTATTATTCGAGATTCTACAGGCTGCCTTATTGCTGCTAGATGTCAACCTTGGAACAGTGCTTTCAAACCTGCTGAGGTTGAGGCAATAGGCATTCGCGAAGCCTTGTCATGGTTGAAAGAGCTTAACCTTGATAACCTCCAAGTGGAAAGCGATTGCCAGCAAGCCATTAATGGCATCCTCCATTCCCATGCGTCAATGTCTTACTTTGACCTCATTATAGATGATATTAGACTTATTGCTTCTAGATTTACCAATCTAAGCTTTTTGTTTGTTAAACGATCTGCGAACAAGGTTGCCCACTGTTTAGCTAGGGAAGCCTTGTCTAAGTCAGGTTGTATGGACTGTTTCTCCTCTCCTTTTCCTTCCATTGCTCACGTTTTGAGCTTGGATCTAAATTAATGCTAATCTCACTTTGCTTTCAAAAAAAAAAACTCATTTAATTGATGTAATTGGAAATTGCAATTGAGGACTCAAGTGTGGTAATCACTTCTTTCCATCTCAATTCCATTTAATACATTTGGTATATTTGATTTCCTATAATTGTGTGTTTTTTAATTTCATCATGAATTCTAGCTAGATTATCTATGAGTTGGATTTGATGATCTAGAGATTATGCATGCTTAACCTTTCCATGTTGAATTGATACTTCTTGCAATTGTGTCGTAATTGCTTTTGTGTGGATGATGTTGAGTCTTGATCCTTTCCTCATTACCGGTGATGAGTGAGGAGTATGAGAGAGTGGTAGTGACAAGACATTGTGCTTCCATGTTGTCTTACTTATCCACATTCCCGCCCTACGATCCGAGAGGGCTAGGTCCAGAAGGAGTGGTAGACCAAGTGTTTGATAAAATGCCTTAGCTGATTGAGGACCTAAGAGTCCAAGTTCTACGCAACTTGGTAATGGTGTCTTTGTCTCCCTTAAGCCTAGACATGATGATAAGCCTCCAAGATACCCATAATTTGAGTACATATTAGGGTGTTTTGTCACGTTTTTAGTATCCTTACATGATAAATTATGATCAAATATGCTTGAAATTCACTAACCAACACGCAAAGCTACTTTTAGCCTAAATGAGGTGATATAGGAGTCCCGGGAGCCAATAGGAACGAAAACTGAACTTAAGGAACGAACTAGGCAAGACCGGAGCCCCAAAGGACCCAAGAAGACCTCCACACGCGTGTTGGTGCGCGTTGCCACAATCCAGTAGCCTCCCACGCACGATCACACACGTGTGGAGGGGCGTGGAGACTGCATTGCGAAAATTTTCCCTAGGGTTACTTTTCGGAGACTATTTAAACTCCCTTGATAGATTTTCAGGGAAGAACTTCTTTTTCCATTTTTTTTAGAGTCTTTTTCCTTTCCCAATTTTGGGATTTACTTTAGATAATTTCTAGGAGTAGTTTAGATAATTCTCATTGTAGAAGACAACAAGCTTGGATTGAAGGATCACTTCAACTCTAGATGATTTCTATTACATTTCTAATCTATTTTACTATTTTGTTCTTGGATTGAATTAGCTTTTGTCTTGAATTTCTTATCATGAGTGGCTAGTTTAATCTAGGGATTTGGATTATGTGAAGATATGTTGCTAGTGTGATGATCTTATATCTATTTTTGGATCTAAATGCTTAGATTGTTGGGTTATCTATTCTTGTCTATTGATTGTTGTTTTGATGATATCTTGTTTGGATTTGGCCAATCTAGATGAGAGATTGAGCTCTTGACTCTTTCATGTCTTTGATTAGAGTTAGGATTAAAGCTTTGTAACAATCATAGATCCTATGGACTTCTTAAGAATAGTAGGATAGTGTGTAGCTAAAGTGTTTGATAAAATGTCTCTTAGAACTTTGGATGCTTGAAGGCATTCCTAAGTCCAAGAAGCCTTAGTACACAAAGGTAGAAAAGGACTAAGAACACACACTCTTGAATAGCTAACATCTTTGTCTTGTTGATCCATTACCTTAGACACACCAAGATGCAACATAGATGAGCAATATCCAATCCCTACCTCTTTACATATTTTTCAATCTCATTTACTTTATTCTCTTTCACAAACCCAATCTTATGAACTCCTTTCATTCACAAATCACCATTCACCACACTCAAATCCATTGCATGACTCAATCACGTAAACACTCGAACACTTGACACACCTCCACGTCCTTCCTTCGAGACCGACACTCGGGGAGTCATTGACTTTCCGTTTTAACACACGCATATCTTTTGACATTTCACCCTATCACTCACAAGTTGTTGTCACATGATTTGCATTAAATCAAGTCCACCATATCCTAATGCATGCATAAGCTCTAGTGATTGAATCCATCTCCCAGTTTTAATTTCTTGATTGCTCTTTTACTTTAAAACTCTTTACCTTTGCAATTAATGCTTCCAAATGCTCATTTACATTGCTTGGCTCCTAGCAACTCTTGGTGACACACACCTATGAATCTCATAGACTCTACTTAACTCGAATTTGTCATCCTCGTGAGATCGACACTCGGGGATTCCCTCTTTGTTTACACTTTTCCATCCCACTATAAAACAATCATCAAAATGGCGATGTTTCTGGGGATGGCAAACGGTGATTGAGTTGAGTGTTTTTACTTTGACATCTAGGAGTGTATTGTCAATAGTTATAGGATTGCTCTTTTACTTTTACTTGCTTTTTTTCTTGTTTTATATATATTGTTATACTTGGTTATTTGATTGAGAAGTGGGCATATTTGTTCTTTTCATATCTTTTGGCTTACTTGCAACTACTTTTAGTTGCAAAACACTTGTTTGGTGAAGCTTTGTGCATGAATTTTTTTTTTAAATGTACCAATGGAGCTAAATTGTCAAATTGGTTGTTTGATTGAGATGTGAGCATACTTGTACTTGTGATATTCTTTGGCTCACTTACAACTGCTTTTAGTTGCAAGAATTGTTGTTGGTAAGACTTTGTGTAGGGAATTCTTGGTGAAAAACATTCAAAAAGCTTACCATTGAGTGCTCATATGTACCATGGTTACCCACCCCATGGGGAGATCCATTGAGACATCTTCCATCCCAACCATATGCACCATCTCCCTATTACCCTTCCCCCACATATGCATATGCCCCACCTCCACACCATTACCCACCACGACCACCCTATCACTACTCACCCCCTCCACCATATTACACCCATAGACCATATTCATATCCCACCTCCCACATGAACACCTACTACTCACCTCCACCACAATATTATGAAAGAAATGATGTTACATGCTCATGTGAAACACCACCCCCCATTCCATATCCCACTACTTCCAATCCTTGTGAAGGACCACCTTATGATAACCCCCCACCAGCCAAATTCCTAAATGAGATTGAGATCCTAAAGGAAAAAGTGGAAGCATTCATAGAGATGGCCAAGGAGGACACGACCAATCTTAGGGTCGAACTTAAGAATGAGGTGAATGGATATCTTGTTATCCTCTAGGAGGAAGGCCTACCGTTGAAAGATTTTGAAACCAAGGTGATGTCTATGACGGGGGAGATCATAAAGAAAATCTCATCAAGGGCTAACAACCCAATTATGGATGACCCCCTGATATTTGAGGAGAATTCAAGTCTTTTGAATAGAAAGGAAGAAGGGGATGGGGTTGAAGAAGAAAATAACAATGAAATTGTGAGTGTTGATGAGAACACCTTGGATGTTATTAATGTGGTGGATTGTGACATTGTTGAGAGTGAAGAAAAGGGGTGGAGAAAGGAGACTATGGGAGTGAATACCAATGTGATAGGAGAGGAAGAAAAGAGAGAAGAAAGTGAACTCGGTGATGATGAAAGCATTGAAATTGTGTGGCAGGAGAAAGAGCCCACACGAGGTAACATTCTTGACCTTCCTTCTGTTTCTATTCTTGAAAATCCTTGCACTCAACCTCTTGTTGAAAATATTTGCTATTCTTGTGTGGACTCCCTTTTGATTTGTAATGATGATCTTGATGAGTGTGATAACACTTATTTTTACTTTTGGGAGGATGAGTCCGTAGGTTTTTGTTATAATGAATCTATTAATGAGTGCGAGTGTGTTGGTTTGTTTGATAATGATAATTGTGGTCCTTGTGAGGATGATTCCCTTTGCGATGGTTCTTCTAATATTTGTGACTATGCTTGTTTTAGCTTTTGGGAAGATGACCCCTTGCAGAAGGGAAGATGAGAATGAAAAAGAATGTTTTAAGTGTTTTTGAGGGATTGATCACTATACATAAGGTTGTTCTTTGGTTGATCTTGAGAATGGTTGTGCTCGAGTTTGAGGGTGCTCGCCACCTTTGGGCATACCTCAACTCAAAAGTGGATGGGACGCATGGTATGGTCCCAGCTTTGATATGCTTTATTGGATAGTTTTGTTGAGCCTAGCTAAGGACGTTAAACGTGGTGCTTCTTGGGAACCCAAGGTCTATCTTGTGAATATTATTATTTTTCTTTGTTTTCTTGTTGGTTTTTTTTTATTTCCTTTTGATCTAACATTGCAAGTGATCTTGGTGCCACCCCATGAAAAAGTTGAGCAACAAATGGTCAAAAGTGGAGAAAATAGCAAAGGAAAACATTGCAAAAATCTGGGAGTGTATTGTTTCATATCCACGAGCCAATTCATGATGTGGACATGCTCGTGGATTTGAAATAGAAACTTCCACGCGTATATCCACGAGCGCGGGCATTCTGTGGAAAAATTTCCAGAAACATCCACGAGCAAATCCATGTTGTGGACGAGCTTGTAGACATGGATTTGAGCATAAAGTGTGGAAACCATCTTTTAAACCCCTATCTTTCATTCGAACCGAGAAAAGCACTCTCTCCATAAAGGTTAACAAGTTCTTTGCTATTTTTTCTTCTAATCTTTGAGAGCTCTAAAGTTTAGCCTTGCCAAGAATCATCTCTTATCTTGTTTTACATTTCCTTCTTGTTGTTTTCTCTTAGTTACTTGCTTTGTTCTAGAGTTTAGCTTTTGATGCTTTTATTATTAGGATTGTAGTTCCTTCAATTGTTAGTTTGTTGCGTTGCAATTTTTTTTCTTTTAATTTGCATTTGAGTCGGGCTAAAGACGTTAAACGTGGAGCTCTTGGGAGGCACCCCAAGCATTTGAAAAAAAAAACAAGAGAAAAGAGAAAAAGATTGTGAATAATGGGAGTAGCTTTCTACTCCATTGCACTTCATTTGGTTGTCATCATGTACTAACCTTGTTTTATGTAGCTTGGAGGACGGAGACAAAATAGATGTTTGGAAGCTTAAAGTGTGGAAAGGAAGGGATGCTCACTTGGTTGTAAACCTCTTATCCCTTTTTACTTTTGAATGCCCCATTTTCAATTCTAAAGTGTGGAAAAGAATAGAGAGTTTTTGCATAACACATTGCACATATGATGAGCACGCCATGGATTAATTCACAAAAAGGGTTATGTTGATTGATACCCCGAGCCCTAGAAACACTTCTAAAGTGTGGAAAGAGGTTTGCTTAAGTAAACATGTAATAGATCGATGGTCGTTGGGTATAAGTTGACAGCGATGGCATTGTGGTTGGTGAGAAATTCGGATACTAAGGGGTGTGGGGGGAATTAAAGGTCTCCTTGGGTTGAGTGGTAGTGCACGGCCATGGGGAACTATCATTTTCACCCCCTCCTCTAACCACTCATCCAAAGTGTTCAGTTTTTGCTAGTTGAGTTTTGACTAAATACTATGGTGGATGGTCAGGTCTAGGACAAGCCCATTGGTAAGCAAGTTGGTAGATTGATAGGTGCCAAAGATACAACCTTTTGTGGGGTATTTAAGAGACAAATTAAGCTATGAATGGAGTCTCTTGAGCCTATTACATGTTTAGAATAGTTCATTTTGATCAAAGATAGGCACAAAGACTAATTGTGGTTGCATTTGTGAAAGATAGCACAAACTGTAATTTTCAGGGCAATCTAGCGATAGTTCGATAAAATGTGCAAATCTCGAGTTAGGAGTGTCCAAATGAGGTGATTCAAGTGGCCATAGAACAGAAACTTCAAGGGCTACAACTTTCATACAGACAAAAAAGGCAAATTCAGAACTCCACGACCTATCGACGCGTGGACATGACGTGGAAAAAGTCAAAAACATTCCATGCCACTGGTCTACGCGTGGATCAGTCCCAAGGCAGAAAAAATGGCTATTTAAGCAAGTTTTTTGGCTGATTTGGGGAGCTAACCTTCATATCATATTTCCCTAACCTTTATAATATATCTAGACACTGTAATGAGAGAATTATCTAGGGTAGAGCTAGTGTTCCTTGATCCCTACAACAATTTGAAGACTGAAGAATTTGTGGATTGCATTTCTTATTGCTTTGGTAACTTTTTTATCTTGCTTTACATTTGCTTTTAATAATTAATTGCAATTTAATTTTGATTATCAATTGAGCTTTTAGATCTATCTTGCTTTCAATTTCATACTATGATTAACTAGATTTACTTGGGAGTTGGATGCTCCACACTACGGATTATGCATGATGTGATTTGAATTCTTCCAATTGAATTGATGGTTGTAGAATTGTGTTTCATTTGCTCATGTGTGGATGATGTTGCGATGAGATTTATGCATATTGATGGCCACGATAGGTATAAAGAGAGAGGAAGTGGAGGTTGCGAGATATCGGACCTCCATGAGTCTTACTTGTCCACATTCTCACCCTTAGTCCGCGAGGACAAGTCTCAGAAGGACTGGTAGAACATGTGTTTGATAAAATACCCCAACCGACTGAGGATGTGGGAGTCCAAGTGTGATGTATCTTGGTGTAGGTGCCTTGAACTTCCTTGAGTGAAGCACCATTTGCATCCATCTATTCTAGCCTATGTAAACCACATGCATAAGACCTAGTGAAGGCATCCAAATCCTAGCTTTAATTGCTTGTTTTACCTTTGCTTTTCTTTTGTTCAAAACCATCATCAAATGTTCCTTTTTGCCATAGTGTATTCTTGCAACTCTTGATGACAAACCTCCTCAATGCCACACACTTGACTTGACTCCAATTTGCCATCCGTTGAGAACACGATAATCGAGGAATTCATTCCTCGTTTACACCCTTCCACCACCGCTAAAACCACAACATCATAGATTCAGATGGGGTTGTGGGATGAGGAGACATATGTACTGACCTATTAAAAGCGGAGCGGTGGAAAAGACTTACTGTGTGACTGGTGGTAGTGGAGGCTAGGGGTAAATTGGTAGGCGTGAAGGGTGACCGGGTGCTTCCAAAGGCTCCAAAACATAAGTTTGGGAGAGATGTAGCCATGGGATCGCCAGGTGGAATTAGTGTAGCAAAAGATATGGATTGAGGTAAGGAGGGAAGGAGGGGCTGGTGGAAGGCCATATGTGACGGTGGTAGCGGCAGACGCATGGCGCGGTAGCGGTGGTAGTTCGGTGTGGCAACAACAGTGGCTATGGGTGGAACCATAGCGTAGCGGAAGCATGCAGCGACGTGCAGCGATTGCGCGCAAGTGTACAGCGTCAGCAACATAAAGCCGCAATGGTGGGGGTACGACATGTGTTTGGAAAATTTAGGAAGGTTTGAGCAACTAATTGGAGTTGGGGATGTTGCTTTAAATATATGCCTAGGGTTCGAGGTGGTTCTAGAGTTTAGGTAACTGACCGTTGAGAATTTGAATTCGAAATGGGCATGTGTAGGAGGTTATGGTATTGAATTTTACTTCTTTCACGCATCTAGATGCCTAAATGAAAGTGGGGACTTGTGATGGAGATATGGGTTATGGGACACCCTAATATTTTAAACTATATTATTTCAATAAAATATCCTCGATAATAAAATTTATTTTTATATTCTAAATATTTTAGCCCGAATATTTTTGAAACAAATTAAAATTTAAATAATCTATTTTATAGCCCATAATTTCATTGATAAAAATCTATCTGAGATGAGCCTGTCAAAGTCATTTTATAAATATCAAATTTTCTAAGCCCAAATGATTTTTCTTCCTAAGTCCATTAATATTTCATGAGCCCAAATAACCTAATTATTTTATAGGTCGAACTACTTAGCCCAATTCTTTTAACTCATTTCCAAAATAAAATATGATGTTGAGACCCAAACCCCAGCTATTTAAATAAGAGCATTGTTTCTTGTTCTTCCTCCATTCTTTTGGTTTCACGTAGTAGCTTTTCCTCACGTATCCCTCTTTTTTCTTTTTCAAGAGCTTCCCCTCCCAAAACCCTAGGTTCCAAATGGTAAGATTTCTTCTCTATTTTCCACTTCCACTCCTCTTAGTCTATTTCATAAGTTATTGAGATGATGTGTTTATGAATTGCTTGTGGTGTTTTGATATGAGGATGAGGGTTTGGTGTGACTATGCTTTGACTTGGAAGAAGGAGGAAAGGTTATCCAAGATTAGGAGTAAATTTTTGGAGTTTAAGCTTGAGGTAATGGTTTATGTTTAGGGGTGAGCGTCGGTCGGTTTCGGTCGGTTTTCGGTTAATAACCGAAAAAAAATATTAACCTTCCCATAACCGACTGAAATAATCGAAGCCATTCTCATAACCGAACCGACCGAAAATCGAAATTTTCGGTCGGTTATGATCGGTTATTTTTAACCGAAAATAATTGCCTAATGGGCTGTAATTTCTTTAAAAAATTAGAATAAACAACACAAAAGCTAAACAATTTGTAAATTAGTGAAGCAATTAACGAATTAGTTAAGCAATTTGTGAATTAGTTAAACAAACGAATTGAATTACACTACTAGACGTCTAGACTACATTCTACAGTACTACACATCACATTCTAGAATACTACTCTAAGCAGTAAGCAATTAACAATTGCAAGTGATTAGAAAACTGAGTAATGACTAACGAGTAGCTGCATGCATGTTCGCACTGGCTTAATATTGGACTAAATAATGGATTATATTATTTTTGAATGATTATGGGCTAAGAATATAGGTTAAAATGTTTGGGTTACCCTCGGTTTTTCGGTCGGTTTCTTTATTTTTAGTCCAAAACCGATAACCGACTGAAAAACCGAAATGACCGAAAATTTTTAAACACTATAACCGATAACCGGATGACCGCACCGGTGTGTTTTCTATTTGAGTTTTGCCCAGTTGAGTTATCTCGGCCCTACTTGCACGGTCTTGCCCGGTCGAGTATGTGATTAAGTTCGCTTGTTGATTGCTAGAACTATCGATTAAGGTTTTTCCCGGATAGACTTTCTCGGCCCGACCAGCATAGTTTTGACTGGTTGATCATTGAGTGGGACAAGCATCATGGTGGTTGGGTTGGGTGACACCCGGTCGGTTAGATCAAGCGCAAAAAAGACAAAATGATATACAGACCACTTGATTGAAATAAAAAGATACTTAGCAAAGTAAATAGTATGACCAGCACAAGAACGATGCTGACTTCCGAAACAAGATTTGAGCATAAGCAAAACAAAATATAGATCAAAAGATAAATGAGAGATAAATCAATAACTTAAGGACCCTAGTTCATGGATGCAGCAGTAGTGGGGTCAGACAAATCTGCTAGAGGGTCGGTGAACGGCTCCAGGCCGGGTGGTGCTATGTCTGTACCTAATACAACGCGGACCTATTCCCAATCGTCCGAAAGGGCTTGATTGTAGGCTGGCCGA
>CM008336.1:33213672-33224812 GCA_002525835.2 Ipomoea batatas | reverse complement strand
GGACCAAAAGATGATAGATGCCATATAACAATAGGAAAGCCTTTCCCAAGGTCATCCCACACTCCTAGAACATTCAAGGACATTTCCATGACTCAAGAATGTCTAAGAGGCATTTCATCAAACACTTGGTGTTCTTAACATCACACACTCCCCTTTTCCCAAAGGTGAAGCATGGTTGATCAACTCTTTGAACTTCATAATGAAAATATCACAAGATTCATAATCAACAAGGAATTTCATAACACAAGATAAAAGATCAAAGCAATAAAACAAGAAAGTAAATTGCAAGAAATGAAATAAAGAGTAGAAGAACTTATCTAGTGAAAATGGATATGAAATCCTTGAAACCCAAGTTTAAATGCTACAATCCAAGCTTCCAAAATGTTTAATAACCTAAATATAAGTCTAATCTAACCCTAAAATATGAAAAGAAAGAGTAGAAAATAGCTAGCGTTCTAAGATGGGTCGGAACCATGGAGAAATGAGTGAAAACCCACTTAAATAGGAGTAGAGGCGTGCTGAAAATATGCAGATTTGGGGTCCTCGACGCGTCGAGCTAATCTGGATTGAAAACAGTGGCATTCTGTCTATTCTCGACGCGTCGAAAATCCTGCGACGAAGGTCCGGCTAACAAGCTGATTTTGACCCTTTTCCCTTCTGATTTAGACTTTGATGTCTTCATGAAAGTTGTTGCCCTTCGAGTCTCCTTTCCAATGGTGCAAGAATCACTTCATTTGGACTTTTCTAGGCCGAGATATGGTCAAAATACTAAGATGTCGACGTGTAGTGCAAAAATTGCAACACTTTGATCTTTTGCTTCTCTTTTGTTTTGGTTTGTCCAAATGACCAACACCATTGAAAATACCACTCTTAGACTTCCTTGGGAGTGTTGCATCCATCTCCATATCTTCATATTTGGTCTCCATTTGACTCCAATGCCCACCAAAATGCATGAAAATGATCATCTTTGCTTCAATGCTTTCCTCCTCATACTACTTGCAAAATAACACAAATAAACACTAATTCTCATGAAATTTAGAATGATCTATAAACATAATGACTTAGTGAAAGGGGAAAAATATAGACAAATAAGCACTTATCACCGGTCGACTAGGGGGAAAAACAAACTACAACCAACAGAAACATAAACAATAAAAAAAATAAAGAGAAAACATAATTGGTTTTGGCGGAGCAGGCAGTCGGTCCGCGGCAGTAGGTGGGCAGCCAGTTGGTCGATTGGCAACTCGGGCAGTCAGGCGGAAGAGTCGCTCGAGTTATGGTGGTAGTTGGATGGCTAGGGTTTCAACTGAAACAAGAAGAAAAAAATAAAAATAAAAGAATGAGAAAAAGGTAAGGAAAGCAAGAACAAAGTGACACGTGTCTCTTTTTGCATGTGAGTCATCCGATAAAAAATATTCAACAAGCCATTGGAGTTTGAAATTACCAAAAAGTGCTTGATTGACCGGTAAAAATATAGTAGACCGACCGGAGGAGGCATTGCTCGTGACATGTCAATTGGAAAAAATTACAAAGATAATATTTTCACTTCTCGAACCCAACGATTCTCGCGGATTCAAGAAGTGGGGGACTCGTGATGGGTAAATACGCACAAAGACTATTCGTGAGCTCACTCAGTCGGTTCGTCAAAAGCTACCCAGTCGGTCCGTTACAACCATCAACCCGATAGAAATAAATCACTTTTAACCAATCGTATTACTTGCATTAATAGGCTTCATGACAGGTAAAGATGTTCTCGGATTACCCTTGGAACCGCCCCGACGGAGCGTCACCCGACCGGCCTACCGAAGGTTGACTGGTCAGCCTACGGTGTGATGCGACCTGCAAACTAGAAAACCTAGCTTACACGACAAGTAATGGAGGCCAACTTACACTTGCAGAGCGGCGGGTGACAACTTGGAAGAATAAAGCTTTGTCGCCTCGGATAGTCAACTTGCACGTAGTTGCGGTGCGATCATCTGACCAAGTCAAAAAGAGCACGCCACATCAAGCCACTTGTAGAGTTGTAGTGGAGCATTAAATGCTTAGACCGGCCTATTTAGTATAAATAGGATGGTCCTCCCCCTCACTTGACATATTCACTACTTCTCAAATACTACTAGTCAGATTCATCTCATTATAACAATTGTTTTCTATGTGTAAACTTCACCACTCTGTAACATCACACTACTTGTGATCCACTCTATATTGCAATGTACTCCACATGTAACTGTTTGTTACTTGTAATACAACATAGTCTCGAACCGTTCAGTCGTCACCCGGTAGACCTTTCGACCGACTAACCTACCAAGCGCCCTCTTCACTTGTTCGCAACATACATATTCGTAGTGTATTCGTAACCTTCAGGACCATTTACACTATCAAATCCTAATCTCATAAAATAATATTTCACTTTTCTTCCACTACAGTTTCTACGTTGGATTACAACCACTCCAAATTATAAGGAGGGTTAACAAGGTCTATGATATAATGTGATGAAATCATGAAATTTTAGTTATTAAAATTTTTTTAAAAAAATACAGTTTTAGACTCGGTCCATAGATTATTATCATACACAAATTTTTCTCTTTAATTGTGTGTAAAGTGGCAATTTTATTCCGGCCACCACAAACAAATTATGTTAATATTAATAATGCATTTTAAATTTTCAAATTATTGAGGGACACTTTAGATATTTTTTATTTATATCATTTCGTATTAAATAATTAATTAATCTTTAAGTTTGACATACACTTTTCTTCTTTTTTTTTTTGCTACTGGAGTGTAGCTAAAAGTCCAAAATTGTTTTGGTTTCTAAGTTTACTAAATATTACTAGTTGAAATAAATATTACGAATTTAAGTACGTAGTTGTTTTCATGTCAATAAGTTTGAGTAAGTCTTCAATCTATAAGCACTTTCAATTCATATGTCATTTCTATTTTCTTTAAAAAAATAATAAAATAATAAAATAAAGAGAGAGAGAGTGATTCTACCACAATTGCATTTTCAATTTTCCATTTGCACCAAGACATCACCCAAAAAAACAACATATTAGATCATTGACATATATAAATAAAAATATTATGAAATAGTTTGCTCACATAAAGAAATGTTAATATGAAAAATTTATATGAATATACATTATAATTCACAAATTAATGTCTGTTATTTGAACATCCATTTTAATTTGCTTAAATGATCTTCAAGAATCTATGTAAGATACAAAAACATTACGAATAAGACATATTGGTCATATATTATACTAATTAATATATACATATGAAACCAAGCATATAAATATCACCTTGATTATTAGAAATATAATTCATTTTCTGACCAGTAAATTGTCATTTAATTTCAAAGCTAAAGATGAGTAGATACATGTTTATAAATCTTTAAAAATTGACAATTCTTCATTACAAATTAAGAGAACCTGTATATATAAAGATTTACTTGAGAGAATTTGATAAAACTCTATGAAATGAATATGTCCTAATTTAAAATTTTGAAGTGCAATGTTAATTTTAATAGAATTAGATAATAATGGATTCCAAATGTCACTTTATACATAATTAAAGGAAAAAAATATGTATATAATAATAATTGATGGACCGAATCTACAATATAAGTATAATTAATGAATTAAAATCGTCATTTTCTTAAAATAAAATTTACTGATACGTGCAGGTGGCCCAATCTCCACAATAGCAAAAGCACATGCACATTAGTTGAAGCAGAAGATGTTGAAAAGGATAACAAGTCAACAAAATTATGGTCCCCAGCCCACTCATTTTTTGGGGTGAAAACAAATTAAACATCATAAGTATCAACCATTCATCCCCTTCAGGCTTCAGCTTGCACCATAAAATTATTGATGATCATTTCCCAATTAAATCGACTCGACCTTGGTGGTTGAACAAAAAGCCGTTGTGCCGGAGAGAGAAAACTAAGATGTATTTGAAATCTTTTTTTTTTTAATATTACTCACTCTATCACAATGTAGTATCTATTCATAGCTACTTTCTCAACCTATCGAAGCACAAAGAGTCAACAATCGCCTCCACTGAGGCTCGAACCACTCTCATCATCCATGTGAGAGTGTTAACCGGGACACCGGATGCCACTAAACCACAAGGTCTTTGGCTAATCTTAGGCGTTGGAGTTCTGAAATTGAAGCGTCTAGAAGAAGGAAATGAGAGGATTGCCATAATTATTGGATCAAAGTTCAGGTAACCAATTCGACCCTTAATACATGTTTACTTTTAGTATATTATAGATTTATTTTTAATATATTATATATCTACTTTACTTTATAATACATTAAGGCCCTGTTTGGTAAATAATCAGCCTATCAGTCAATTTTGGTTTATTTAACCACTATTAGTTGTTTGGTTAATTAATAAGCTTTTTGTAACTCCAAAATACTAAAATTCAAAAGGCTACTCAAAGTAGCATTTTCAATTAGCTTTTTGAGAAAAGAAATTATACCAAACAGCTATCAGCTAACAGCTAATTTATCAACCAACTTTCTACAATTAGCCAATGTTATCAACTAATCATACTTTCTAACCCAAACAGTCAACCCAATCAGCCAACAACCATTTACCAAACAGGGCCTAAAAATAAATATATAGTACACTAAATATAAACTTGTACTAAAAATAAATTTACAATATAACTAAAAATAGACTTTATATCAAGGTTTAGGCAAATTATTGTGTGGACAATGAATATAATGTACATTTTTATTATACTAAAAGTACATTATTTTTGTACTGAAGGTACATTATTTGATAATATATATAAAATAATGTACTTTCAATATTTAAATAATGTGTTCTAAAATAATGTACTTTTTGTATATTAAAAACGTACTTTTCATTTATGGTTCATGCAATAATGATCGCAAAGTTTACCTTACAAAGTCAACCCAAGCTACATGATATAATTTGTCGATGTTGAGTGAGAGAGAAGGATACTGATGGATATGAACATAAGCCGAAATTGAAAATGGGCTTTTGGAAGATTTTGATATTAGAGTTGGTACTTGACTTTAATTTGCATATTTTGTTTCAACACTGTTGAATGTGACATACGCCGAAAGTGAAAACATAGGAAGTTGGTGAAAATACATTTTTATCCTCATTCTGACAACCAAGAAATGAAAGAGTAAATGATTTTTTTTTTAGAATAAAAGCTTAATTCATTAAATCATCAACAAGGCAATCACCAAGAAAAGGATGAGGGTTATCAAACCACTCCCTGCAACCTGACTCAGAAACGGCCTCCCTAGCAACAATGTGAGCGGCACGATTCGCAGATCGCTTTACAAAACGTAAATCAACATCAGTTAATGACGATGCTAATTCCTTTATATCCCCTATGAGTTAATTACCGATTTGGTCCCTCGACTATTGGATTTCACCACTTTGGTCCTCGACAATTTTTCTTGCCCAATTAAGTCCTCAACTTTGAAAAAATTAACCAATTTGATCCTCTGTTTATTTTACCATTTGATATTTGTTAAATCGGGACCAAATTGGTAATTTTCACTATAGTCAAGGGACCATTTCAGTCAAAATTAATTACCGAAATGGTCCCTTGACTATAGCAAAATTACTAATTTGGTCCTGATTTAACGGCTGTTTAACACCAAAATAAACGGAGGACCAAATTAGTTAATTTTTTCAAAGTCGATGACTTAATTGAGCAAGAAAAATTGTCGAGGACCAAAGTGGTGAAATCCCAATAGTCGAGGGACCAAATCGGTAATTAACTCTATCCCCTATTATTAAACCAAAAGCATAATTAAAATCAGGACTAAAAATAGCTTTAAAAACCAATTGAGAGTTTGTTCCACATCAACGTCTCCCAACCCGGTATCCTTCAACTAGCTCAAAGTTTCTCTCATACTAATTGCTTCAACCTCCTTTGCTCCATAAAAGCCATGCACGAACATATTCTTTGCAGCCAAGAACATACCATTATGATCCCTCAACACCTATCCAAAGCCTATTGTTCCATTGGTTCCATTTAATGCTCCATCAGTATTGAGCTTCAACCTTCTATATCGTGGAGTTTCCCACCTAACAGCAGAAGACGTAGGTGGAGGCGTAAAAAAAGGAGTCCATAGCAGCAAGCCAATTATCCAAAAGAACTAGCGCTTGTCTTGCCATTGAATGAAGATCAAAGGTGGCGCCATTCCAAACACAAGCATTTCGACTGGACCATATACCCCAACATATCATAATAGTTTGGGTTTTTGATCAATTGCCAGGCTTGTTATCCTAGATTCCTAGCAATGCCAAATTCATCTCCCGGAGACGCTTAAAACCCAAACTACCCTTCGCTTTCGGTGCACACAGTCCATTCCACGACCTCCATCGAATTCCTTTTCCACTGCCAATAGCACCTATCCACCAATATTCATACCTCAATTTCTGCACATAAGGTAACTAGTAGCAAGAAAACCATCATCGCGTAGGAGGGCATTGTACTCAGCCCTTCGGCCACAACCAAAAATAAGTAAGGCGATAACGGATCACCCTGATGTAGGCCTCGCTGTGGAACAATCGGCCCTAACTGTTGCTATTCATGCAAAATATGATACCGGACTGAAGTAACAGTCTCCAGGAGGATATCCACCTACTTACGAGCAAAACCCATCTTGAGCAGTACACCCTCCAAGAATCTCCATTCAACCTGATCGTAAGCCTTACTCATATCTACTTTCAACGCAGCCATACGTTCTCGCCCTTGAGTCTTACGCTTCAACTAATGATGAACTTCGTAGGCCAGCATAATATTATCACTGATCAATCGGCTCGGGACAAAAGCACTTTGTGCTCCAGAAATAATGCCATCAAGAAAGACTTTAAACCTGTTAGAACATACCTTTGCTGCTATCTTATACAATACATATTAGAGCGCTATCGACCGCAGATCCATCATAGACTCAGGGTTCGTTTTTTTGGGACCAGAACAATGAAAATATCATTTGCTTTAGCGGGAAGTATGTTTGTTTATACAAAATTTCTACAAAACGCCACATCATCCTTACCAACAATATGCTAATAATGTTGAAAGAAACCCGGTCCTAGTCCATCTGGCCCCGGAGATTTATCAAGATGCATCTGGAAGACGGCTTTTCGGACCTCATCAGTACTTACCGGCTGTAGTAACATAGTATTGGCATGGGTAGTAACCTTGGGTGTAATACAATCCAGAGCAGTGTGCATATCCCCTTGTTGCGAAGCAAATAATTTATCAAAATATTACACCATAACATCCCCAATTGCGTTCGGATCTTCCACCCATTGCCCATCATTATTTTTCAATTTCCTTATTCTATTACGACGTCTCCTCGCTTTGACCGAATTATGAAAAAATTTGTTATTCGTGCCACCCCCCTTATACCAATGCTCCTTTGCCCGCTGCTTCCAAAACACATGTTGTTGGTCTAGTAGAAAAGGATAATCCTTCTAAACACAAGCATATTGTCTTATACCATCTGGATCATTGCGAAACCTCAATTGCTCCATCCGAATCTTACACTCATTGATTTTCTTTTGAAAAGCACGGTTATATGTTTGGCCCCATCGGCTCAAGTCATACCCAATACATTCAAGTCGATGCAGTACATCTAAGCCAATGGTGCGGTCCCAACTTTGAGTACGGATTTTGCTGCATCGCTCTTCCCGCAACCATAAATTATCAAAATAGAGGAGTAAATTATTAAACTATTAACGATTACATTTTATTATGAAAATTCACTCTAACCAACTTCTGGATTCCAATCACTTCTTTTAGGTATAAGGGTCATATAAGTTTTTAAAATATACTCAATTGTGTAATTAGTGTCTCAATGTATTATAAAAACTTTAATTGATCCCTTCAATTTCTGAAATTAGTGTTATCCAATGTATTAGCATGTAACCTTCTGGTTAAGAATGACATGTCACCACCACCGCCGCTAGCTATAATCGCTCATTGACCAGTGCTGTCATCTCGCCTTCTAATCGCTGTGACCTTTTTCTAGACTTAAAAGAAGGCTAGAGGTGAGCAATGATCCGCCAAATCCGCTCCCATTGAACCTGTATCCACTTAAAGAGTTAAAGTGGATGAGATGTGGATCCATTTAGTATAAATCAATCATCAGTGGATTAGATGCGAATGTGACCTCTCAAAATTCGTTATATCCAATCTTATATCTTATTTCACTACCAAAATGATGTAGTTGACACACACACACACACATATGCTAATGATCTTGTGAGAACAGTACCATAGGAGAGAATGAAGAACCAATCTCAGCCTTACATCTATAAAAATTTGACGGATCTGATCATATATAAAAAAAATGCGGTAAAATTTTCATAATTATCATCAACTTCACTAAGCAAACTTGAACACTTAAATATGCAATCTTTAATAACTAAATACACAAACCTGATAAATTTTATTAAATCAACAAAAAAGCTAAATTTTTAATATAAACCGTATATGCTAAACATTAAGTAGTATAAAGTGAACCAATAAACTAAATAAAACAAAAAACCTCAATCATAAACTCTAAAATTGAAGCCCTAAGTGTAACGCAGTTTCGTATTTTTTACAAATGCAATCTTTTAATACTAAATATGCAAAAATGTTAATATTAAACGTGCAAACCTAGAAAAGTATGAAAATTACATATTTTAGTGTTTAAGTTTGCTTAGTAAAGTTGGTGATAATTACAAAAATGTCATTGCATTTTTTTAAAAAAAAAATTAATTTGATCCGTCCGATTTTTTTAGAGGTAAGACTGAGATTGGTTCTTATATCTCTCCTAAGTGTTTGTTCTCATTTGAGCCAATACATACACACAAATACACATACACACACACACACACACACACAGAAACATATATATAGAGTCATAATCAGGTGTGGCCGAGCCTTAACGTGCGATTAGTGCGGCCGCACCACTATGTATACAAATATACACCACTCAATATTAGAAAATGCACCACACAAATATGCACCGTTAGGTACGCATCACCAAAAAACACACCACTATGTATGCAAATATACACAACACAGTGTTAGGAAATGCACCATTAAGGGCAGGGGAATTATGATGCATTATTTTGGGTGTGTGGTGTGTTTTTTGGTGTTTTGTATATTTTCATTGTGGTGCATTTTCTAACATTGAGTGGTTTATATTTGTATACATAGTGGTTTATTCTGCACCGGTCGCATGGGAAGGCGCGACCACATTTGAATAGAAATCTATATATATATGTCCTACATCACCGCCAGTAGCTCTTGGCTGAACGGGAGAAAAACTCGGTATTGCTAAGCCGAAGCCGGAGCCAGCACTGCCTCCTTTGGCGGTATTGGACAAGCCATCGGCGGTGGCGCGCCTCCTCCAAGATCGAATTTTTCGAGTGGCTGTTGAAACGACACCGGCAGGGGCGGTGGAGGGGGAGGTGTATGCATAGCGGAAGAGAATAGCTGAATAGGTCTTATGGGTTGAGTTGACTCGGTCAATCTAGGGGACACATCGGACGATGATGGCGGTAGCAGTAGCGGTGGCGGTGGCGGAGGCGTCTCTACCGGTGGTGGCAGAACTTCACATGTTCTTGCTATCAGTTTAAACACATGAGACGGAGACATAACCGGCAAACTCGATTCGCTAACACCCGACCCGAAAAGACTCCCCAAATTGAAGTGCAGACATAAGAGCGTAACCGCGACGCCAACACTCACCACTCTTTTTAGCGGCTGGTGTTGGAGCCTATCGGCAAGATCATTCCCTTCATCGGTGCTCATGGACAAGCACTTCCTCTTCAAGGTGTATACTCTCAAGCTGGTTTCTAGCTCCAGTGCCTGCAACGACGACGTTTTCCCACACCGACATAGGGCCGCCTTGCTTATTCGTTAGCAAATCAACTCCACGGTGGAGCCATATGCGGTGTTAGGAATGAAGGGAGAAATGGGGATCTGGAGGAGTGAGAAAACAGGGTTAGAATATATAGTGTTCGGCATTGCGGCGTCGGCGAAGCTGTGGTAGAAACCGAAGGAGAAGATGAGGGGGATAGTGTAAATGGACAAGGCGGTGAAGACGGCGAAAGGGGAGGGCTTATCCCTTCCGGAGTTGAGAATCTTTGAGGACACCTCGCGGTCGCCTACAAATCTGAAAAGTCAATGCATGGGGAAAGAGAAAATTTGGAGTAAAACTTAGGTTGTGAAATTACCAAATTGCCCATGGTTTTAACACTAGTTAGTGAGAAATCTGACCGGAGGACAACATTGACTAAGGTTTAAGGTTATTAGAGACCCATTTACATAAAATTGACAATGAGGGACCACATTGCAGATCGGGCAACAATTGAGGGACCAAAAGTGCAAGTTTCCCTACAATAAATATGCATTCGAAGAGACAAACATATGCACTTGAAGAAAGAAAATAATGCACTCATCTGTTGAGAAGCTAATAAAATAAATATGCACTCTAAGATAAAATATGGACTTGAAGAGACAAACATATGTACTTGAAGAAAGAAAAATATACACTCGAAGAAGGAAAATGATACACTTAAAGGTAAAAAGCTTTTGAACTTACTTACACAAAATTACCATAAATGCTACCACATTTTTGTAAAAAAATTTCATCATTCTAGATTGTTGATTTGAACTATATCAATAGCTGAGATTTAACTTCTTCTTTTTTTAATCTACGACAAGTGCAACCTGCAACCCAAATTTAAAATTTTAATTTTTAATTTTTTTATGCTTAGCGTAAGGTTTCAGGTCACTCTTTCTCAATTGTCATTTTCAAATTCTGACTTTTCACTTTATTCTATCGCCAAGTTACATTGGGTCTTCTTCGTGACGTCACAATAAGAAACGCAGTAAATATTACTTCAAGTTAGACTTAAAATTCGCCATTTGATTATTAGTGGATTGGATCTGCATCCTTAACGAGTTAGCGGATGTGAGTAAGAGTTTTTAAATCCTTCTTTTAATGAATTGGATGTGGATCCACCCGTAAATCCGCTTGAATATGGTCAACCCTAAAAAAAGTAACCTTTTTTCCGAAGAAGGTGACAATCTGCCTCCTTCGACTTTGGGGGGAGGCAATGACGTTTAGCCTCCTTC
>CM008336.1:33175746-33190646 GCA_002525835.2 Ipomoea batatas | reverse complement strand
AAGCCCTAGGAACTAATTAACTTGAAAGAGAACACATACATGTGATTAATTGATTAGGGAGTAAATGGAAGATACAGATCAGTGTAATAACCCAGGAAAGTTAAAGCAGAAACAGAGAAAAGACTAAAGAGAGTCCCGAGAGGGTGAGAGAGAAGGAACATAATTTGTGATCAATATCTCAGTATAACAACAATTAACCATACATATATAGTTTGGAATAACAAAAGCAATAAATCAGCTAAGGGCATCCTTAGTAGTGGAGTTATTTTGCGATTTTTGAGAAGTTTTTGTAAGTGTAATTAGGAAAGAGAAAATGGGAGGAGATTAAAAAAATTGATTTATAAATTAAAAATTAAAAATTAAAAAGCAAATGTCAGAGCGCCTGACGCACTGGGCACATAAGTGAACGGCCACGTACTCCGTGTGTGGCTAGGATTAAAGTACTGTGGGGGCCACTTTTCTGCCATGAACTCTTCATTTGCAGGAAGTAAATTTGCACTCTCTCTCCTCTGCTCTCCTCTGTCATGCCTGGCTATTAACCTAACATAAGCCACCAAATATTCATTGGTGGTGATGCTCTAACAAACTAACAGACCAAGAGTGAAACGACGTTGTCTTGTTGGTGATGCTCTAACAAACTAACAGACCAAGAGTGAAACGACGTTGTCTGAACGTAAGTCAACTGCTGCCAGCAACCGATTGTCAAAACGGTGTCGTCCGAAGCCACCCAACAACACTTCAACTGGTTGTTGTCCGGTAAACCAATTGCTACCAACCGATCATCAAAACGGTGTCGTCCGAAGCCACTCAACAACACTTTCTGAAGCTACCCAACAACACTTCAATTGATTGTTGCCCAACGACGTTGTTTAGCTTTGTTAATGTATTATACTATTATCTCATTTTCCCCTTTCTTCCTAGCCTTTTCCACCCTTTCCTCTCATACTTTTCAGCTTCTAGGGATGTTACAACACCCCTCCTTCAATTGATCCTTGTCCCGAATGATCAAATGTAGGAAACTGATTCATTATGTGGTAGTAACCCTCCCAGTTTGCAGCTTCTTTAGCTAGGTAAGTTAGACCATTGCACAAGAATCTGAACCATGTCTTATTATGCCTTTTGATCATTCTTTTTTTTTCCAAAACAGTGATTGGATGTGCTAGAACCTGACCACCTACACCAACCAAAGGTGGTTCAACTTGAGGAACAATATAATCTCATCCCCTATCTTTTTCTTCAGCTGTGAGACATGGAACACAGAATGCACAAGTGTTCCAGGGGGAATTGCAGTCTGTAGGCTACCTCTCCCACCTTACTTATGACTTGATAAGGCCCAAAGTATTTAGAAGACAACTTCAAATTGATTCTAACTGCTATTGATGTTTGTCTGTAGGGTTGAATTTTTAGATAAACCCAATCCCCTATGTCCAAGGTCTTCTCACTTCTTCCTTTGTATGCTTCTTGTTTCATTCTATGTTGTGCTTACTTCAAGTTATCCTTTAATGCAATCAGCATAGCAGATCTCTCATCAATCCAGTTGTGATTCTCTTCTCCATAATTGTTCCATACAACCATCATGGGAGGGGCATACCCATACAAGACTTGAAATGGTGTACACTTGAGAGAAGATTGTACCAAAATTTTGCTAAGTGGAGCCATTTGACACAACTTTTTGGCCTCTTTAAAACCATGCATCTTAGATATCCTTCAAGACACTTGTTGACCCTCTCAATCTGCCCATCAAACTGTGGGTGATAAGCAGTAGAAAGACTCATGAACCTGCATTTTCTTGAACACAACCTACCAAAACTTACTGATTAAGACTTTTTCTCTATCTAAGACTATGCCTTTTGGTAGTCCATAGAGCTTGTATATGTATTCCATGAACACCTCAACCACCCCTTCAGTAGTGTAAGGCTGAGAGAGAGCAATGAAATACCCATATTTAGTCAATCTGTCCACTACTGTTAGTCATGTAAATAATATTAGACTTAGTATATTATTGTTAGAGTCAGATTCCTAGTATGTAGCCTATTGTAGAGGTAGTTTAGTGTAACCTTATTATCTGTAACTCTCTCTCTCACAGAGTCGATCAATCAAGCTCTCATTTGGTATCAGATTAGCGTTAGGTATCTCCCGCTTCCTCTCCCCTTTTTTTTCCGATGGCCAACAATGATTCCGAACGCACTGTCAGCGCCGCCGCTTCACCGGTGCCGGCAGCCTCCCACAATTCCCTCATCTCCGCCCATCACTACGTTTCCACAAAACTCGCCGCACGTAACTTTTTGGTTTGGCGAACGCAAATTATCTCGTTCCTCAAAGGCCAAAACCTTCTCAGTTATGTGGATGGAACCAACCTGCCACCGCCGCAGGAGCTCGTCGCTACCAGCGACACGACGCAATAGCCGGCGACCACCGATGAGGCCTCCTCTGCCGTCGCCAATCCGGCGTACGCTGTTTGGTCGCAACAGGACCAATCCATCATATCCATGTTGATCTCCTCCCTTTCCGAAGAGGTAATGTACCTTGCGGTTGGCCGCACCATCGCACGGGAGCTGTGGCGATCCATCGAGATGGCGTTAGGATCCTTAACACGCGCCCGATGTCTCAATCTCCTTGCTCAATTTCAGTCGCTGAGGCAAGGCGACATGACCATCGCCGAATACCTTGGTCGAGCGCAACTTCTATCGAGGACTTATCCTTGGCCGGCCGTCCGGTTTCGCTCGATGAACAGAACCTCTACGTGTTTAGAGGACTCCGGCCTAAGTTCAGATCGATGGCGGCTTCGCTCGTCGTTGCCGGCAAACCGGTGACAATTCCGTAACTGTCGGACTGCTTGCAGGCGCAGTAGTTTATCTACGCCGATGAGCTTGCGCTGGGCGACGCCGTAGTTCCTCCTGCCCAGGCGACGGCGATGGCAGCCACCCGCGGTCGCAAGCCGCACGTCAATGGAGGTCCAGGAGGCCGCAATCATCGCGGCGGTGGTGGAGGTCGTGGCAACCAGTGGTCTCATCGTGGCCGTGGCGGGCAGAATCGCGGTGGTGGTGGCGGACGTGCAGGATCGCCGAGGTTCCAGATATGCTGCTCACACGGCCACACAATAGTCTACTGTTACCGGCGTTACTTTGATCATCCACCGGCGCAGGCTAACATGGCTGCTGTTGGCGACGATGGACTCCCCGTGGACTGCCGTTTTAACTCGATTCCCTCCGTTTCTAAATCTCTAAAATTATCAAACATTCTGCATGTACCGCAATTATCTGCTTCGTTATCATCTGTTAGCAAATTCACTACTGATAATAACGTTTTCCTTTGAATTCCATCCAACTTTTTTTGTCGTCAAGGATTGCCGCACGAAGGCGGTTCTGCTTAAAGGTTCCAGTTCGGGTGGCTTGTACACACTATCCGTTCCCCGGGCTCACTCGGCTTACCTGCCCGCCCGGGCTCCTTCTGTCATCTGGCATCAACGTCTAGGCCACCCACATGCTCGTGTCCTCCAGCGTGTCCTTCAGTCATGTCCGGTTGCTCCACAAAAATTGAGTTCATCAAGTCTTTATACCCCGTGTCAAATGGGAAAATCGTCTAGATTTCCATTAGAACGAATAAAACATTCTAGTTTAAATGCTTTAGATTTGATTTATTCTGATATTTGGGGTCCGGCCCCGGTTATTTCAGCCGGTGGTTTTCGTTATTTTGTGCTTTTTGTAGATGACCATACACGTTATTCGTGGTTATATCCTCTACATGTAAAAACCGACATTTATAAAATTTTTGACAGTTTCAGGGCTATGGTAGAACGGTTGTTTTCACGTTCTATCAATGCCATTCAGTCTGATTTGGGCGGGGAATATCGCCGATTACATAGTCTTTTTCAGTCCCTTGGAATTGTTCATAGACAATCCTGTGCATACACGCACGAACAAAACGGGCGAGTAGAACGCCGTAATAGACACATTGTTGAAACCGGCTTAGCTTTACTCGTCCAAGGGTCTGTCCCACTCAAACATTGGGACTCTGCCTTTGAAACTGCTACCCACTTAATCAATCGGTTGCCATCATCAGTCTTACAGTTTGATACTCCACACTACCGACTGTTCAAAACCCCACCCACATATACTTCACTCCGGGTCTTCGGGTGTCTGTGCTTTCCTCACCTCCGACCCTATAACCGTCACAAACTGGAGTTCCGGTCAACACCCTGTGTTTTCTTAAGTTACCCTACGTCCTTCCGAGGGTATTGATGTTTAAATCTTGATAATGGGAAAACCTTTATCTGTCGGCACGTCCGTTTTGACGAGACTACTTTTCCCTATGCTTCTGTTGTTCAGGGAACAGGTGACAAAGCACCCTTAACTAAACCGTGGGGCTCTAGTCCGATTGGTCCGGTGCAAGCACCTGTTAGTGTGCCATCTCCTGCTCCGGCTTTACCACCGCCCACCCGAGGGACAAGGCGGCGCAAAACAACCCTTCCACAACAGCGTGGGCACAACATGCACCTACATCACATGACAAAGGGCACCAGTGAGCAATTTCAGGCCCTCACGGCTAACGTCGCGGATCCCACATGCTATACTCAAGCTATTGGTCATCCACAATGGCGTGATGCCATGGACCAAGAATTCAATGCCCTCATTCATAACTGTACTTGGTCCCTTGTCCCTCCCAAACCAGGTATGAATATCATTGGGTGCAAGTGGGTGTTTCGTACTAAGCGGAAAGCCGACGGCACAATCGAGCGATACAAGGCTCGGTTAGTGGCCAAGGGGTTCAACCAGGTTGCCGGTGAGGACTTCTTCGACACATTCAGTCCTGTTGTCAAACCGACAACAGTACGGCTCTTGTTTTCATTTGCTGTCTCACAGGGTTGGACGCTACGTCAGCTAGATGTCCACAATGCATTCCTGAATGGACACTTAGCCGAAACCGTCTACATGCGGCAGCCGCCAGGTTACGAGGATCCGGCCCATCCCGATCGTGTCTGCCATTTATAGCGCTCACTGTATGGCCTCAAACAGGCACCCGGGGCAAGGTATAAGCGGCTGCATGATTTTTTATTGTCGACGGGCTTCTCTGCTTCCAAGACTGATGTGTCACTTTTCCACTACACTGACGGCTCTGACCGGGTATTCTTACTCGTCTATGTTGATGACATTATAATGATGGGGAACAACCCTGGATTAATTGATAAACTGCTACAGAGGCTCTCCAACACGTTCAAAATCCGCGACCTTGGCACACCAAGTTTTTTTCTTGGGATTGAAACTCTACCAGTTCCAGGCGGGTTACTTCTGTCTCAACGTCGGTATATGAAGGACTTATTAACCCGGGCCGGCATGTCTGATTGTAAGCCCCTTGCGACACTAGCGTCTGTTTCACATGCGGTATCTCCGACTACTAAAGCGTTTGATAATCCGACTCAGTACAGGCGGCTGGCAGGGGCACTCTAGTATCTCACCATCACCCGGCCCGATCTCTCATATGCAGTCAATTGGCTTTGTCAGTTCATGCATGCACCGACAGTTGAGCACTGGGGCTTACTAAAGCGGGTGCTACGGTATGTTAAGGGCACGTTGGATCACGGCTTGCGACTATCTTCGTCGACCTCAGCTGACATGTATGCTTATTCTGACTCCAACTGGGCCGGGTGTCCGGCTGATCGCAAATCCACCAGTGGTTACGCCGTCTTTATTGGGGCCAATCTTGTCTCCTTGGTATTTAGGAAGCAGCGCACAGTTGCTCGGTCGTCCACTGAGGCTGAGTATAAAGGGTTAGCCGATGTTACGGCTGAAGTCAAATGGGTCATATCCTTGCTGCGTGAACTCGGACTTCACTCAGGCTGCCCCGCGACACTCTGGTGCGACAACCTCGGAGCTACATACATGTGTGCCAACCCAGTGTTCCATGCCAGAACCAAACATGTTGAGATAGACTACCATTTTGTTCAGGACAAAGTTGCATCTGGGGATTTTCTTGTCAATTTTATCTCAACAAAGGATCAGCTGGCCGACATCTTCACCAAACCGTTTCCTGCAGCCCGGTTTGGGATTCTACGAGGCAAGCTCAATGTTGTTTCTCTACCACCTTACGCTTGAGGGGGTGTGTTAGTCATGTAAATAATATTAGACTTAGTATATTATTGTTAGAATCAGACTCCTAGTATGTAGCCTATTGTAGAGGTAGTTCAGTGTAACCTTATTATCTATAACTCTCTCTCTCACAGAGTCGATCAATCAATCTCTCATTACTACTACCAGAATAACTTCTTTATTGTAGAGTTTAGGTAACCCTTCTATGAAGTCCATAGAGATTCCCTTCCAAGCTTCATCTAGAATTGTCAGGGGCTACAAGGGCTGGCTACATTCTCATCTTTGCACCTCTGACAAGTGTCACATTTCCTGACTATTTCTACCACAACCTTCTTCATTCCCTTTCAACAAAATAATTGCTTCATTCTTTGGTAAGTTCCTTATTATCTAGAGTGCCCACCCAATGGAGAATCATGTAACTGGAGTATAAGTTTATCCCTTAATTCCCCATTAGTTCCAATGTAGAGTCCCTATTAATACCTCAAAAGCCCTCTTGACAAAGAAACATTTGGTGAATCAGTGGGATTAATCATGGTTTGTGCCTGTGCCTTTGTTGCCCAAGGGTCCCCTTCATAGCTTCTGATAATGTTTTCCACCCACTATGGTAGAACAACTGAGATTGCATTAAATTCAGGGCTATAATCTATCATTCTTTTAGACAAAGCATCAACCACACAGTTTTCAATTCTCTTCTTATACTAGATGGTATAATCTAGCCCAAGTAGCTTTGTCAGCCCCTTTTGCTGCAATGCAGTAGTTATTTTTCTATTTCAGTAGAAATTTTAGGTTGTGCTGGTATGTTTTGATGAGAAAATACCTTCCAAGCAAGTATGTGCTCAATTTTTCAACTGGATTAATGATGGATAAGTATTCCTTCTCATAGACGATGGACAATCCCTTCGTCTATACTACTATCGAGCGACAGTGTGCGGCGATGTTAGCACTTGGTATTATTAGACCAAGTCATTCCCCTTACTCATCCCCGGTTTTATTGGTACTCAATTCGGATAAGTCATGGTGATTTTGCATTGACTACCGCGAACTGAACGCCAAAACCGTCAAAGACAAATTTTCGATACCTGTAATTGAGGAACTACTTGATGAGTTGCATGGTGCCCGTTATTTCACTAAATTGGACTTACGTTCTGGGTATCATCAAATTCGTATGCATCGAGAAGACGTAGACAAAACTGCCTTCATAACCCATCACGACCATTTTGAATTTCCTATTCTGTTTGGCCTTTGCAATGCTTCGTTAACATTTCAAGCTCTTATGAATGAGGTTTTTGGTTCCCTACAGCTACGAGCACATCAACTATTGCTTAAACGTTCTAAATGCTCATTCGGGCAATGGAACGTTTGCTATCTAGGCCACATTATTGACGCTACTAGCGTCTCAATGGATTCCGGCAAAATTCAAGTTGTACTCTATTGGCCGCATCCTTGGTCTATTAAGTGCCTACGTGGGTTTTTTGGGCTAGCAAGATTTTACCATACGTTTATCCAAAATTTTGGCGTCATAGCAGCTTCGTTAATTTCGTTGCTACGAAAGAATAACTTTTCGTGGACTAAGGAAGCTACTGCGACGTTCTATGCCCTTAAGGTTGCTATGACCTCAATGCCTATTTTACAACTTCTAGATTTCAATGAGATGTTTGTCGTTAAGTGCGATGCCTCAAGTGTTGGCATTGGTGCGGTTTTGCATCAAAACAATCACCTTGTGGCATTTTTTAGTACCAGTCTCACGCTTGGACACCATAAACTGGCAACGTACGAGTAGGGACTAATCGAACTATCTAAGGCAATTATGACATTGGAGGCACTACCTATGGGGTAGAAAATTCACTATACGAATGGACCACTATAGCCTGAAGTTTCTACTACAACAACGCCTCACCACTTCGCCACAACATCCTTGGGTTAGCAAGCTTCTCGGATACGACTTTGAAGTGGAATTTCGGGCTGGAAGACTTAACATAGTCACAGATGCTTTATCTCGAATAGATGAAGACCAAGCCTCTCTAATGGCACTTTCCGTACCCGCCTATCAGTTGTTAGACTCCGTCCAAGATGAACTCAATGAGTCTGACGATGTTAAATCCTTAATGTTGACGAGATTCTCCACTACAAAGGAAAAGTTTTTTTTATTAAAAGACTCTGAAGTTTTATGGTTATAGTAACTCAATTTATAGCAAGTAATAACTGCTCAGTATGTTCTTTAATCAAGCATTAGTGAACTAGTTCGAAACACAGTGCGGAATCATATGCAAAGGAAAGAGTGTAGGGAAAAAATAAAACGAACACAAGAACGCAACAGGGTTGGTAACCTAGTTCGGAATAACCATTCCTATACTATATCTAGGGGTGCACCACAATATGGCAAGCCCAACTTTTCATTTCATATCAACCAATCTATTTACCAAACAAGATGATCACAATGCGAACACTTCAAGGAATGCATCTGATGATCCTCAGCCTCTGAACTACTCTAAAGTTTCTTGAATAGTTGGTTTCAAGATTTCTCAATCTTCACAAGTTAAAGCTCCCCCTTAACTACTGCTCTTTCAAGCTACTATTGCGGTTTTCATCCCGCCCTTATGCATCATATCATCAATCCACTTGAATTGAAATCAATTCATCAAGTTGCTCCGGTTAAAACACTGGATGAGCTCTTCAGAATCTTTACGTGGAAAATCATCACGTAATTTGGTCGAGGTTGATGACTATTTATAGGTAACCCATTAGGTTTTCTTTCTAACTGAATAATTGTTTCGTCCTTCATTCTAAACTTGGTCTTCAATCCCAGTTCGTAGCCAACCTTTGAGTCTTGTAATGCTAAACTAAATCTTCTCGTAATACAGACTCAATCTAAGGAATATACAAGGCTTTAACTGAACTAGATCCTGAACTAAATGAATTGTTCCAAAAAACTAAAATAATAAGAGGGAGTAAATATGATATTTCAATTCAAGTAATCCTTTTTTTTGATTTTATTAATATACTCGTTGCTAGTTTGACTATGAATCTAGAAAGTCACACCTTAATGGCTGATTAATAAATTAATTCAATATTGAGTAGTTTTGGGCTTGGCTAGCACCTTTGGGCTCAAACCAAGCTATATATATAAGTGTTGAATAGTAGGGAGTCAAAGTTAGGGAATTTATTTTAGGAAAATATTTTAGGAATAATGGAGAGATTGATGGTGATTTTCAATCTCCTAAAAATCATCTTCTTGATTTTTCAATTACCATTGTTTAAGGGAAGAATTAAGCTAATTAGTTATTTCCTATATTAGAGTAGGTTATTAGTTGTATATATACTGCTGTAGTCACACCATTTTTTGTAAGAAAGAATTTCAGATTTTCTTCATGGTATCAGAGCTAGGTTTCTGAACCTAAGTATATTCAAGCCAATATTTCTTGGCTTTCTTTTCTCAATTCTCAAGCCATGACAAAATACGAAATGGCTTCCTCACAAAGTTCCAACATCACTACAACGAAAACAGGAGGCAGTTCAAAAACTCCAAACCTCAGTGGTAGTGATTCTTCTCCCATTCTCATCACAGGACACAAATTGAATGGCCAAAACTATTTATAGTGGTCACAATCTGTGTTGCAGTTCATTTGTGGTAAAGGAAGATGACTATCTCAAACCAGAGACTACAGAACCAGGTTTCAGGAAGTGGAAGATTGAAAATAGTATGATCATGTCATGACTTATCAATTCTATGAACAATGACATAGGTGAAATTTTTTTGCTATTTGAGACTACATAAGAAATATGGGATGCAGCCAAATAAACTTACTCTAGTTCTGAAAATACTTCAGAGCTGTTTCGAGTTGAATCAAGACTCCATGATTTCCGCCAATGAGAGTAATCTGTTACTCAATATTACAATACTCTCACACGGTATTGGCTACAACTTGATTTGTTTAAAACTCATGGAAATGTCCAGAAGATGCAGCAAAATATAGGCAGATTATGGAACAAAAGAAACTGTTCAAGTTTTTCTTAGGGCTTAACGAGGAGCTAGATGATGTTCGGGGTCGAATCATGGGGACTAAACCACTCCCTAGTCTCAGGGAAGCTTTCTCAGAGGTTAGGCGTGAAGAAAGTAGAAAGAAAGTGATGATGGGATCTAAGGAACAACCTGCCTCAACATTGGATTCCTCTGCTCTTGTTGTCCGTTCATCAAACAATAATGGTGGTGATCGTCAGAAACGAGAAAGACCTTGGTGTGAGTATTGTAAGAAATTGGGCCATTACAAAGAGACTTGTTGGAAGATCCATAGTAAACCTGCTGATTGGAAACCAAAGCCACAGTTTGATAGAGACAACAAAGCACATGTGGTTTTTAACGTTGATAATGATCATGTTCCTTAGCCTAGCCCATTTAACAAAGAACAGATGAATTTGTTGCAAAAACTATTAAGTCAAGTTGGCAATAATAGCGTTACTAGGACTGGTATGGTTGCTCAAACAGATCCACATATAGCCTTCATGGTTAACAAAGGAGGAATGAGGTCATGGATAGTTGACACAGGTGCTTCTGATCACATGACAGGAGATGCTTCTCTTCTCCAAAATTACAAGCTAAGCCAAGCAGTGGTAAAACATTTGTCCGTATTGCTGATGGTTCATGTTCAAAAATTTTCGGGACAGGTTCTATTCAACTTACTAAAGAGTTGCATCTTGACTCTGTCCTACATGTTCCAAACTTAGATTGTAATCTTTTGTCCATTAGCAAATTGGCTCATGATCTTCAATGTGTTACTAAATTTTATCCAAACTTGTGTGTTTTTCAGGACTTGAAATCGGGAAAGATGATTGGCAGTGCTGAACTGTGCTCCGGGCTCTATCTCTTCTCAAGTTGTCGATCCTCAAATGAAGTTTCTCAAGCAAGTTGTGCCCAATCTCAAAGTATGTTAGAATCTTTTCTTGTGTCCAATTCCAATATCAATAAAGATAGTGAAATCATATTGTTACACTGTCATCTTGGTCATCTTAGCTTTGTGTACCTCTCTAAATTGTTTCCAAAACTATTTATCAATAAAACTCCAGCATCTTTTCATTGTGAAATCTTTCAGATTGCTAAGCATACTCGAAATGTTTATCCTCAAATTCCATACAAACCTTCCACTGCTTTTTAATTGATTCATAGTGATGTGTGGGGTCCCTCGCGAATAAAAAATGTTTCTGGCACTCGATGGTTTGTGACATTTGTTGATGATCATACACGGGTAACTTGGGTTTTTCTTATGAGAGAAAAGTCAAAGGTTGGGAAAATTTTTCAAACTTTTAATCTTATGGTCCAAAACCTATATAACTTTAAGATTCAGATACTCAAGTCAGACAATGCTAGAGAGTACTTCACTAGTAGTCTTAATACCTGTCTACAAAGTCATGGAATTATCCATATAAACTCTTGCATCAACACCCCCCAACAAAATGGGGTGACTGAACGAAAGAATAGACATCTCTTGGAAGTTGCCCAGTGCCTTATGTTTTCTTCTCATGTTTCTAATTGTTTCTTGGGGGAAGCCATTCTCACAGCCACTTATCTCATTAACCGTATGCCATCTAGAGTCCTTAATTTTAAAAACCCACGTCAACTTCTTTTGCAATGTTTTCCTCACATACAGTCATTCTCACTGATTTACCACTCAAGGTATTTGGTTGCACCGCATTTGTTCATGTGTATCCCCAACACCGTAACAAATTTGACCGTAGAGCTAATAAGTGTATTTTTCTAGGATATTCCCCAATTCAAAAAAGATACAAGTGTTATTCTCCAACCACCAAAAAGTTCTACATCACTATGGATGCCTCTTTCTTTGAACATATCTCTTTCTATCCCAAATCTCATGTTCAGGGGGAGAGCATTAATGAACATCAAATTTGGGAATCCTTTCTAGAGTCTGTACCCTTTGCCTATTCAGAGTCACTAAATTCTTCTCAGCCCATGTCTTATCAACCTGTGGTTATTGATTCTGCACAAGAGTCACCCACACTTGTTGTCTCTTCTCCGGTACCTATTCAGTCTCCCATACCCATTACTTCTGTGGCTCCACAATTTGCTAATGAAAATTTTCAAGTTTACACTAGGAAGAAGAAAAGACAGGAGTTAGAGCATGGATCACAACCAACATTTGGCCAAGGCATTGACTCGACTTCAAGTCCTCTTGAGGAAAACATGGGTTTGGATAAGGGTGGAGAATTACCCTGTCCTATTATAGATGACTCTAACATGCCAATTGCATTGAGGAAGGGTGTTAGGAGAAGTACAAGTCATCCAATTGGGAATTATGTTACTTATGTAGGATTGTCACCATCTTACAAAGCATTTGTTACTTCTCTTAATGATATCCAGATTCCCAACACAATTCAAGAGGCATTACAGAATCCAGAATGGAAGAAAGCAGTACAAGATGAGATTGATGCACTTGAGAAGAATGGAACATGGACTATTACTGATTTGCTAGTTGGGAAAAGGCCCGTGGGGTGCAAGTGGATTTTCACTATAAAGTATAAAGCAAATGGATCAATTGAGAGATTCAAGGCTCGGTTGGTGGCTAGAGGATTTACACAATCCTATGGGATAGATTACCAAGAAACTTTTGCTCCTATTGCAAAGCTTAACACTATAAGAATTCTTCTCTCATTAGCTGTCAACCAAGATTGGTACTTGCAACAGTTGGACATAAAAAATGTTTTACTAAATGGTGACCTTGAAGAGGAAGTTTACATGGAAATCCCACCTGGTTTCAAAGAAGGTATGGCAAAGAATCAAGTTTGCAAACTCAAGAAGTCCTTGTATGGCCTTAAACAATCACCCCGCGCCTGGTTTGATAGATTCATGAAGGTGATTTTGAAGCTTGGCTATAAACAAGGTCAATCTGATCATACTCTGTTTGTTAAGAAATCTCATACAGGAAAATTTGCAATACTGATAGTCTATATATGTCAATGATATTATTCTGTATGGGAATGATGTGGAAGAATTACAGAATTTGAAGAAGTGTTTGTCAAAAGAATTTGAGGTTAAAGATCTTGGAAATCTAAAATATTTCCTTGGGATGGAAGTGGAAAGATCAAGGCAAGGCATTATTGTTTCTCAAAGGAAATACATTTTAGATCTTCTCAAGGAAACTGGCATGCTTGGGTGTAAGCCAGTTGATACTCCTATGGACAGTCAAAATAAACTTGGAACTGAGAGCGAAAGTGCACCTGTAGATAGGGGGAGATATCAACAACTTGTTGGACGCTTGATTTATCTTTCACATACTCGACCATATATTGGTTTTGTAGTGAGTGTTGTGAGTCAATTCATGGACAGTCCTACAGAGAGACACATGAAGGCAATCTATAGAATTCTTAGATACTTGAAGATGACACTAGGGAAAGGCTTATTTTTCAAAAAGACCGAAAATCGTGACATTGAGATGTACTCAGATGCTGATTGGGCAGGAGACATCATTGATAGACGGTCAACTCTGGATATTGTTCTTTTGTTCGGGGTAATCTTGTTACATGTAGGAGAAAGAAGCAATCAGTGGTAGCCAGAAGCAGCGCAGAAGCTGAGTACAGAGCACTAGCACAAGGAATTTGTGAAGGAATTTGGATAAAAAAGGGTTTTAAGTGAATTGGGACAAGTGAGTTCATCTCCTATTCTAATGATGTGTGACAATCAGACAGCTATTAGCATAACAAAGAATCCAGTTCATCATGATAGGACTAAGCACGTTGAAATTGATCGACATTTCATCACAGAGAAGGTGACTAGTGAAACTATTAAACTAAACTACATTCCTACCAAGCAACAAACTGTAGACATTCTCACGAAGGCTCTACCAAGACCTAACTTTGAAGACTTAATTTGCAAGCTAGATTACATGATATATATTCCCCATCTTGAGGGGGGAGTGTTGAATAGTAGGGAGTCAAAGTTAGGGAATTTATTTTAGGAAAATATTTTAGGAATAATGGAGAGATTGAGGGTGATTTTCAATCTCCTAAAAATCATTTTCTTGATTTTTCAGCTACTATTGTTTAAGGGAAGAATTAAGCTAATTAGTTATTTCCTATATTAGGGTAGGTTGTTAGTTGTATATATACTGCTATAATCACACCATTTTTTGTAAGAAAGAATTTTAGATTTTCTTCAATAAGCATGGGCCCGCCATTTTTTGTAAGAAAGAATTTCAGATTTTCTTCAATAAGCATTGTCCAGGCCCAAACCAGGTTATATATATATATATATATATATGCCTTGCCTTTTCTTAATGTGTATAAGAAGAAAAAGAGATTTCCTCTAGGAGTTCTCGCGTGCTAGGCCGGTGGACAAACTAGAGGCAGTACAGTTGGGCGGTTTAGGATTTACATCCTTCAAAACACATTTTAAGAATAAAATATTCTAACTCCCTCTAGAGACCGTATAGTTGGACGGTTTAGGATTTACATCCCTCAAAACACGCTTTAAGGGTAAAATATTCTTACTCCCTCTTTAAACGTAAAATCTAGAAAAAGTAATTGATTGATTGATACTCCCACTACGCTTGTATGAATTTTTCTATCATATTTATGGCCGGCACTTTTCCTTAGTATGCAACAAAACAATCATACAACTCCCTTATAGGCAATCCCATCACAACAAAATCTACTATCTGCGCAACGTAGGTGCATACATATATAGTCTTTTTTCCTTTGTATGCAACAAAACAATCAAACACCACCCTGATAGGCAATCCCATAACAACAAAATCTACTACTATTGGAGCAAAGCAGGTGCATATATATATAAAGTAGCTACCCTGA
>CM008336.1:33096682-33108010 GCA_002525835.2 Ipomoea batatas | reverse complement strand
TGGCTTTTGTAATTGCCCTATATGTTTGCTTTGTGCTTAACTCAAACCCTTCATCAGCCTTAACCTTGTCTCTAAACTCATTTGATGTCCAACTCATCATATGGTGCATTACTTCTTTCTTCCATCTATTTGAGACTCTAGTAGACTTAATCATGTTATTTTTGTAAACCCAGCCACACCCCTCATGCTCTTCATGAAAAGTTGTAATTCTCCCAGACATAGCATTTTTTACTTTCCACATATTGATTTTGAAAGGGCAGCCAACTTGTCTACATCTAACATACATTCTTTCTTTGTTATTCTTAGTGAAGTGTAATTCCTTGCCATTACTGTACACGTAGTTGTGGACTGCATCCTTAAATTCTTTTTTAGAAGCAAATGTTAATCCACATTAAAATTTAACAGACTTCATCTCAGTATTTGACTTAAACACTGGCCATTTAGTTCTCTCTTCATCATCAGTCTCCTTTCCACTCTCTTCATCAGACATATTTAGCCCCACACAATCTATATTTGCACTAGAATCTTTTGAATCACGTTTATTACTAACTCCAACCCCAATATACTCTACATTTGAATCAACATTACCTTCACACTCTTTGTCATCTTCCTCATTTTCATTCAACTCGGCATCACTATAATCATACAATTCCAACTCTTCATCCTCACCCTTTTCTTCTAATTCTGCAACTTCCCCTTCACCCTCCCCTGCACCATCACCCTTAGAATTTGCTGGTACAACCCAAACCTCAATTTTCTTAGGAACTACAGAGCCATTACAAATTTTTCAACAATCACTATCAGTAACTACTTCAATTAAATGGCCAGTATCTGTCACTATAAAATACTTAAACTTATCTAACATGTTGTACCCCAACTCTTCTACACTCTCCCTTAGGGTTATCATTCCCCATAAATCATTATCCATATCAAAACTCGTTGTTATCCCTCCAACATATCCTTTATCAGATTTTCTAAGCAAGCCACCATGTTTTATTATCAATTTGAACTTGTCTGTTAACATATAACAAACAAACAAACAAAAAACATAACAAGTTTAATTATCATCAACACGATGGTCCCATAATATATGTAAAATAAATCATCCAAAGCATGCATTCTACCAAAGTATTCAAACTAGATGTTCATCAAAAGAGTGAGTTAACTATTCAAACTAGAGCCAAGGACCTTGTGGTCCAGTGGCATCAAACTCTTCCCTTTATACGGGAGGTGGTGGGTTCGAGCTTCAGTAGTGGAGTCAATACTGACTCTTGTGTTTCAATTGATTGAGAAAGTAGTTATGAACAGATACTGCATTGTAATAGAGTTAATAGTATTCAAAAACAAAAACTATTCCATATACTTTCTCAACCTACTTAAGCCCAACAAAGTCAACATTACCCCCACTAAGGCTCGAACCCATTAAATTTTATTTCTAATCATCCAAATCAATTTTGTTTAAAATAGTGAGTAAATCAAAATTTCACTAGTATGCTTTATTTATCAATGACCAGACAATTCAACCAACATTCAAAAAACAAAACAAAAACAAAAAAAAAACAAAAAAAAAAACAAAAAAAAAAAAAAACAAATTAAAAAAAGCAAATTCAAAAACTTACCATCATTCTGCCTCTCATCCATAATAGTTGGAGGGTCTGCTTGAATTGTTTGTTTGCGTACGCTAGGAAGGTGCTGCGGACTGCGGAAGGTGATGCAGAATGCGGAAGCTGCTGCGGTGCGGAACGTGGAAGCTGTTGCGGAACGCGAGCGTGAGGCAGTGCTGGCTGCTGCGTAAAAGTTAAATATTTTGAATGGGAATTAAGTATTTTAATTTGATCACAATACATGTTGCTCCGGAAAAAAATTATTTAATGAACTAATTAATTAATAAAATATATTTTGTATCAAAAGACAAAAATATCCTTATCATTAACGCCTGTTTAACGATTTTATTAACGGAGGACCAAAAATGGTCATGGCACAATAAAACTAGGACCAATATAGGATGTTTTGAAAAAAAAGGACTAAAAGCGGAATGACCCCTATAAATCTACGACCAAAAAAGGAATTAACTCTTGATTAGAAATTAAATATTTATTTTTATTAAATAATAATAATTAGTGTTTATTATTATTATTATTATTATTATTATTATTATTATTATTATTATTATTATCCACAAAATTTGGTATTATTATGATAATTATTAGTACGACATTTATTTACTTATTTATTTATTTATTTATTTATTTATTTATTTTTATTATTATTATTATTATTATTATTATTATTATTATTATTATTATTTCTACTACTACTACGAGGTTTCTATTATTATTATTATTATTATTATTATTATTATTATTATTATTATTATTATTATTATTATTATTATTATTATTATTAGTATTTTCGCCCGTACACGGAATGGATTTGCTATAACATTTTAAGAATATTTGTATCGATATATAATTATACAAATTATAACATCAAATATTATATAGCGCAATTGATGAAATTTGTTGGACCAATTATGTTTTCTGATGTTTTTCTTACTTGAATTAGAGCAAATAATTGTCTAATTACCCGTGCGATGCACATATAAACTTTTTATTATATATTTATATAATAAAAATAAAGATAAAATTATAAAAAAAATATTAATATTGAACATGTAGATTTATTTGATTATAAGATTAGTGCAAAAGTATTACTCAATTAATTGAATAATATATAACTTGTTTGCCTACAATTATCTTAAAAAGATCAATAAGTAATATGACTTATGTAATTATATTATTACTAAAATAAATATGGGAAAAATTAGAAATAATTTAATTATAATTATTATAAAAATAAATTTAACGACCAATGTTTAGTTTAATTATCATAATAATTATTAGGCAATTATTAATAGTCAATTACACTATTATATTCAAAAGTAAAGACTCGACGATTCGGAATGAGCATTTAGGAACGTTCCAAGCCGAACTAAAATTAACAAATTGTAGGTTGCTTCATGAGTTTGGTAAAACATTTCAAATAATTCTTATAATCAAATAGCTCACTGTAGCAAAAATCATTTCCTTCACACCACATAATAAAGTGCATAACCAAAAGTAATATGGAATCCGAATAACTCATAACTTGGCAAAACAAATATGACTTCATAAACTAATAATTGTCAAATAAGTTACTTGATCCTCTTTTATAGCAAAATACCTTAGTACAAATCATACCCATAAATCGAATAATAGTGAAATCGCACTTTAGCAATCATAACTAGCTTGAGCCATATTATATCAAAAGCCCAAAATATTTTTAACTCAAACTAACCCTAAAAATGGATATTCAAAGTAGTAGAGATTCCAAAATAGGTTATGAGTTTTGCAAAATAAGGAGAGAAGAGTTAATCACTTACCTAAAACATCCAAATCTTAGCTATTTAGCTCACCCAAATACTCTTTGTCAAAATCCCTAATATTTTCAAAACATCAATCTTAGGGCTCCAATGATAAACCCAACTCAAAAAGAGTGAAAAATGGAGGTCAAACTTACTTTGGTCTTTGAATACTCTAAAAATTACTTGAGACCTAAGCTTGAAGATGATGGAGATCAAAGCTTCAAGATTTTTCCTTCTCTTGTCTCTATAGCAACTCTCCTTATTATCTTCTTTCAAAATGAGATATCTTCTTTCAAATGAGATATTTATATCCAAGACAAGTGATTCCATAACCTTTAAGTGTAAGGAAGGGTAATTTAGTAATTTTAGCAAATATCAAATTTTAATAAGCTTTGACTTATTGACCCTATTTAATAAACATAGATATATTTTAATTCTAGGAAAGTGGGTATTACAAGAATAGACCAAAAATATAGGACCAGCTGCATCCGAAGTTGAAACTCCGGACGTGCAAAGTGACGCGGTGTCATTTTTGTAATTAAATTGTCCACATTTTAATTAATTTTTTTTAAATGGACCAGCTGCGTCCGAAGTGGGAACTTCGGACGCAGCAACATTTTTTTATCTTTTTTTTTTTTTTTTTGTTTAATGTTTCAGATCTAGATCTGAAGGAAGCCAAAACCACGACGCACACCATTGCCATCCCCCTTCATTGCCGACAACAGCCACCGTACCGCCTCGCCTCCTCGCCGCCTTGTCGGACCTCCATTGCCGCTGCCGTCGACACAGCAACCGGCGCCCACAGCGTCCGCCTCGCCTCCATCCCAATACGTCACCGCCGACGCAACGCCGCAAATGCCCTTTTCTGTACTAGTTCATGATTCTATGGTCGGTCCATGACCCCAATATTAGCATAAAAATGACATTCGCTTTGAGGTAATATTTTTAAAGGGATTTATTATTGATTTGTCCAGTAAAAATAGATTTGAATTCTTTTTATTGAAGAGATTAAATTTGGTATATTTATACATTCAAGGATATATGATAGATGCTCCCAAACTAGCACAAGTGATTGATCACCTTACCTCAAGTCATGGTTGGAAATAGTAGGAAGAGTTCGAATCCATCTTGAACATCATTAGGGTTGAGCTCCCCAAGTAAGAGTAGGGTGTGGATTAAGCTCCTTGTGGGCACAATAAGGTGGGAGACTAACTAAAAGGCTGCTCATGTGACTCGTGATTTACACTCTTTAGAGACTAGAGACAGGGTCACATGTGGGTTATGATTAGTCTGGCGTAAACTAAGAAACCTATGTATTTAAATAATAAAAAAATCTTGTGTGGGTTAGTATCATTTTGCATGATGCATTCCCTCTCTTTGATTCTGTAAATTGACCTTTTTAATCTATGTTTAATGTTACCAAAACCAATATGAGTGCAATTTTAAACTGGAATTTGCTCCGACACTGGGTGCAATAATTCCAAGCAAAAGATCAGTTTTTTTTATCTTCTGAATTGCAAGAGCTCAAGCTCATCAATTCTTGTCATAAGTAGTAAATTTACAGCAAAATCCCCAAGATTTGTGTGATGTATGTGTAAGAAAATACAAATCAACAAGTTACATTAACAGCTCGAAGTCACTTCGATTCTACACAGCAGTGCAAAACATTATATTGTGGTACAAGCTAGGAATGGTTAACACTTGAGACCAACATTTATGTGTCATGTCTCAAAAAGTTCAAGTTTAGAAGACAGTTACAACCTTTTTCTTTTAAAGTTCAAATGATGTAGGTGTAATTGTAACACCCCAACCTTACACGAGCTGAAAACACACAAAGAACCATTAGCAAAAGACTGCTAAGCAACCACCATCCACACCCGCAAGGAAGTATAGATATACATAAGTTTGTAAATAGGTTTACACACCCATATAGAATATAAACACCAACAAACTGTTCATTAGTTCAAAACGGATACTCAACAACAATAAACTGAACGAATCATAAACCAAGACTCATCCAAACGAAGCCAATATCCAAACGAAAGCACAATACAACGAATCCATAACCAAGACACCAACTGAACAACAACCATCAAGAAACCAATCAACCACAACCAATAACAACAAGATATCAACCGAATAAACACAAGGAACTCACGAATACATCAACCAAGAAAGGAATCCCAACTCCAACCTCCAAACCCTCATACCAACCATCATACCAAACCCAACCACAGTCAGAAGTCAGAAGTCAGAAGTCAGAAGTCAGAATCCAGAAATCTGGTACGCAGGGGTGATGAGCCCAATCACAGGGACCGAAGTCCAATCACAGGGGTAATCAACCCAATCACAGGGACCGAAGTCCAATAGTCAGAAGTCAGTCCACCCATCAACCTCCAAAAGATACCAAGGAACCACCACCACATACTCATACTCAACTCAGCCCAAGAATCATCACTCAGAGTGCTCATCTCAGATATGAACACAAACCAACTCCCAGATAACAAAATCAAGGATTCAACCAACCAAATAAGAGACTCGTATAATGGACTAAGAGGTATGAATAAATACTCCAGAATCAGGGTAACATAACCAATAGAATACTCCAACAAACTCCGAAACAAATGAGGAAACAGACAACGGATCACTCACCTCCACCAACCACTACCACCTTACTCCTACGGAAGACCCCAGCAGTTACATTATCCCGCTAGAGTGCCCCGCAAGAGCAATTCCCACACACCGAATCAGACTCAGCTTAGAATACAAAGAAATGTTCCAGAATACACAAATCAGATCATACTACACCAAGATTTCATCCAACAGAGGCCAAATAACATGGAAATCCAGACCCACAAATGATCATATACATCAATAGACAAAGGATCAAGACACAAGTCCATGAACCCATCAAACACAATCAATAATAGGCTAATAATCAAGGAATTTCAGGATTTCCAACACCAAATAATATCATATAGAGTGAGAGTGTAAAAATATATTTTGATGGACATAGTGGTTACCTTTGAAGCGTATTTAATCCCAAGCAACACCAATTCTAAGCTCGATTCATAAGCTAGGTCCATAACCGCGAACTTGAAGAATTAACATAATCTAATATGATCACTAACTACAACCGAACGCTAATAAGAATACCGACATTCCTAATTGACCTATCATAGTTATTGCCCATAGTCCATGCTTAATAGCTATTTGAGCTATAATCCTTATTAAACACGAATGCGAGTCAATACTTAAACTACACGTAAGCATATTAATAAGGTCATAAGATAATAAGAACCTAATGATCTAATTACTAATAATATGAATAATCCTAAGCTATGGACTCATTAATCATAAAGGCTAAAAAAAAGAGGAATCACCTTAGAGGGATTCGAACCCACGCCCTCCAACTCACCACCCAAGCACTACACCATCAAACCAGTTTGTCTCCTTTGCCATGCTTCTGCAACCACCGGCTAATATCCTTCGCACGACTCCTGGCCACCATCGTCGAAAGAGGAGAGAAAGCTTGTCGCCGTTGCTGCTGGTCGCTGCTCTACCGGTACGCCGCCGCCTTCACGCCGGTCCATCGACCGTCCACTCGCGCTGCTGCCCGTCGTCACCTAGGTCGTGTCAACGCTCGACGAGAAGGAAGGAGGGTGGACAACCGTTGCTGCTGTGCTGCTTGTTGAACGGGCCTACTTCACGGAAACGCCGTCACCGCCACAGCCCTCCGCCACTGCCATAACTTGCTTGGCCGGACAAGAGAGACGGAAGGGGGAGGTCCGCTCGCCATCACCGCATGCTCAGCTCCTTCGAACAAAACAGGGGAACGTCGCCATTACCGCTATAGCCTTACGCCTTGCTGCCGACCACCATTGTCGCCGTTCTACCGTCGAGGAGTGCTCACTGCTCGCAGCTCGCCGGAGTTGTTTGTTGATCGCTGCTGCGTCGAGAGAGAAGACGAAGGCCGACGGGAAGCATTGCCGGAGTTGAAGATTGCCGCCGCCCGGTTCATTCTTTGCTATTATGGCTGCCGGTGGGTAAGAAACGAGAGGGAAAGGTCGCCATTGCCGCATGCTGCTACCGGCGATCTTCGTTGCTTGGAGGAGAGCCGCTGCAGGAGCTCGCCATGGTGTCACCGGCGCCCTCCCTTCCTCATCGCTGCTGGGCGGCAGTTTTTAGCCGAGAGAGAAACGTGAGAGACAAAGAGAAATGAGAGAAAAGGGACGAGAAAGGCGAGGTAGGACTGTAGGAGTGATCCCTGGGCTGCTGATTGAGTATACACTTGCTATATTAGGAAATTAGGTTTCCTCTTTGGGGTGTGGATTATTTTAGAATAGTTGGGTCAAGTTAGAAGGTTGGGTCAAGACTATGATTAGTAGTTTTTGGGCTCAAGAATAATCTTAGTCTATAAATAAAAATACAATTCATAACTATGGGCTATAGTATAATTCTTAAGAAATATAATTCATGTGGGCTCAATAATATTATATATGTAGGAAATATATATATAACTATAGAAATATTGGGCTATAGACTATTATTATTAATCATAATAATAAATCATATGGAAATATATGATCTCAAGCCCATAGGAAAATAATTATACTTATAGTTATTTAAATAATTACTGAATAATAAATAACCCCTCATTTTAAATATTTATATTTAAAATAATAATAGGGAAAATGCGGGGTGTTACACTCTACCCCCCTTAAAAGGAGCTTCGTCCCCGAAGCTCAGAAAATCGTTTTGGGGACAGAGAGTTAAAACTAGTACGGTAGTACATATAGAGAAAATATGTGTATAGTATAGGCTTAGTTTTTGAAAATTTTTGACCCAACGAGAGAAAGAGGATAACAGGTTTAGGGTTTAAGATGTAGGGTTCAAGAACGATCATTGATTAAGAATGGAATCAAGAGTTATCAAGGTTACAACTTAGAAAGTAAGGTTGTCACCTTGCACAGAGTCATTTTCAAGAAGCAAACGAGAACAACGTTCGAGAGGATGAGGAGGACTTTTCAATAAAAGGGAATGTCAAGTTCTGTAAGGGAAAGAGAAGAACTTATCTTTGAAAGAAAATAAGGACGGGGTTCGAAGAGGCCAAAAGTATTTCTCAATCAGGGGAATATCAAGTTCTTTCAACAAAAGAGAAGAAACGAAAAGAACTTGGCTTCGAGAACAGATGTGGCGAGATTGAAAACACAGGAAGAGTTTTTCAATGATAGGATATTTAGCTTATTCAAGGAAAAGAAAGAAATCAGGTTACAAGAGGAGTTAGGAATGAGGTTGTGAAAGACGGAAGGATTTGTCGATGATATGGTATTCAACTCTTTTAAGGGGAGAAAGAAATTCAATCTTGAAAGGAGATAAGAATGAGATTTAAAATAAACTGAAGGGATGTCTCAACGAAGGAGTATGCAAGCTTCCACGGGGAGAAATGAAATTCAGTTCCAAGGAAAGATATCAATGTGGTCTAGAATCAATAGGAGGGATTTCTGAACGGGAGGATAGTTGAAATTTCAAGGAACCGAGAAGAATTTGGTTTCCACAAAGATATAGGAATGGAGATTAAAACAGCTAGAAGGGATTTCTCAACGAATATGGTACTTAGGATTGCAAGGAACTGTGAAGGATTTGGTTTTAGAAGGATAGGAAGTCTCTCGACTCTAAGCGATTTCTACGGGTTGACGATTTGATCTTTCACTAGCTGCTTAGCTATTCCTTATTTCTTTCTTGCCACCGGGGTTCCTCCCTTAAGGTACTTGCACGAGAAATCACGTTCAAGGCGTGCCGTCTAGGTCACACGAGGTCCTTACTTCATAATTTTACCTCTTAGCCTCCTTCGCCTTTGGGGTTGCAACTTCTAACCCGTTCCTTTGTAACTGCTTTAGGGGTAGGTAGAACTACTTTAGAGTTTGCGAATCACGACCTCGAGTTATAATTCTTTAGGCTTCATTGTTACTAAGCTTAGCTTGCACAAGACTCTTTGTGGCCGATCCGAAAGATCCTACTTGACGTGCTTTAACTCTTCCTTGACGCGTCAGCACCCGCCATTGCCGTTCCCTCATAGCCGAGGGGCTTCGAGTTTTTAGTCTTCGAGCTCCACTTGCTTTCTTTGTCTTGTGTCGAACTTCAGCTGCACGAACTTGTTCTTCAAGTCTTGAGGCTGTCAACGAAGATCTTGCAGACGATGCTACACGCGCGAAGACGCCAATTCCCGGGGAATGTAGATTGTTGCCGTTGACTCCGAGTCGTGAGTGTATTACTCTTCTTCGACGAGCCGCCCATCTTCTGATTGCTTAGACGCATAAGGTGCTATCCATCGTTTCGCATCAACTAACTACTTATTCCTATTCTAGAGCAGGTTCCTAGGCAAAACTAAAACGAAGCAACTTAACTAAAAGCGGTTAAGACTTACCCGGAAGACGCGCCCGCAAGCTGCAAACAACAAGGTTAACAAGACACAGATAATATAAACAAACAAGGCGTGTCCTCACCGCGATTCCTAGAATTCACACATCCTAGGATTCTCAAACATCTTAGTTTCTACTGATCAAGTCCTAGAGTCTCAGATTACAACCCTAGGATCTCTACTCAGACCTCAGCATAGGCTCTGATACCAACTGTGACACCCCAACCTTACACGAGCTGAGATAGATAAAAACTTAACACAACAGCTGCCTATCTCAACCAAAACATAACATAGCGGAAGCGAATTTAAAACCTAAGGGGCATCATGCCACATCTAGGTAAGATAACACAGCCTAGATGCACAGGCTAACCAAAGTAAGATAACTGCATAGATAAAAATCCTCAAGTCATGTCTAAAAAACATCCGACAACTAATCAAGAGTATATGAAAATCTCAAAATGGCACACAGGCCCGAAACACAAAGTCTACACAACACAAACTAAGTCTAAGCATCATCATACGGTAGGCTCTAACGCGCTCGCGCTTAGACTTACTCCATACCTGGAAAACACACAAAGAACCATTAGCAAAAGACTGCTAAGCAACCACCATTCACACCCGCAAGGAAGTATAGATATACATAAGTTTGTAAATAGGTTTACACACCCATATAGAATATAAACACCAATAAACTGTTCATTAGTTCAAAACGGATACTCAACAACAATAAACTGAACGAATCATAAACCAAGACTCATCCAAACGAAGCCAATATCCAAACGAAAGCACAATACAATGAATCCATAACCAAGACACCAACTGAACAACAACCATCAAGAAACCAACCAACCACAACCAATAACAACAAGATATCAACCGAATAAACACAAGGAACTCACGAATACATCAACCAAGAAAGGAATCCCAACTCCAACCTCCAAACCCTCATACCAACCATCATACCAAACCCAACCACAGTCAGAAGTCAGAAGTCAGAAGTCAGAAGTCAGAATCCAGAAATCTGGTACGCAAGGGTGATGAGCCCAATCACAGGGACCGAAGTCCAATCACAGGGGTAATCAACCCAATCACAGGGACCGAAGTCCAATAGTCAGAAGTCAGTCATAGCACAGTCAGTCCACCCATCAACCTCCAAAAGATACCTAGGAACCACCACCACATACTCATACTCAACTCAGCCCAAGAATCATCACTCAGAGTGCTCATCTCAGATATGAACACAAACCAACTCCCAGATAACAAAATCAAGGATTCAACCAACCAAATAAGAGACTCGTATAATGGACTAAGAGGTATGAATAAATACTCCAGAATCAAGGTAACATAACCAATAAAATACTCCAACAAACTCCGAAACAAATGAGGAAACAGACAACGGATCACTCACCTCCACCAACCACTACCACCTTACTCCTACGGAAGACCCCAGCTGTAACCCCTCGGTTTTTCCGGCAAAGCTAAGATTCGAAAATAGCGAGATAAT
>CM008336.1:33079957-33091199 GCA_002525835.2 Ipomoea batatas | reverse complement strand
TCCGAGAGGAGTGGTAGACAAAGTGTTCAATGAAATGCCCCAGCCGAATGAGGATGTGGGAGTCCAAAGTGTGACGCCACTTGGTAGTGTGCCATGAACTCCCTAGTCTATTCCACAACTTGCATTAACAAAACCAACTAAAGATAAACCACATGGAAAAGCCTAAAGTCCCAATCTCCACTTTACTTTTCTTTACTTTACACAATCTTTTATCAACCTTACCCTCCTACCAATGAATCCAACTCCTAGCCATTCCCGAAACTCTTTTCCTTCAACCTCTTAGATGCCAACATACTCATTCGATTCCCATTCGTCATCCTTGAGAGACACGACACTCGGGGAGTCTTGACTCTTCGTTTTACCACCTTCACCATCACCTCCCACTAAATTACATCATTGTCAAAATGGCGCCGTTGCCGGGGATGGCAAACGGTTTCGAATAGTGTTGACACCTTAGAAGTAGAATTTTAAGAGTTCTTGAATTGCTTTCTTCTTGTTTATTTCGTTTTCTTAATTTTGTTATTTTGCTTAAAGAAGTGAGCTTCTATTATATTGAATATCTTGTGCTCACTTGCAACTACTTTTAGTTGCAAAATTATTTGTTGTTGGCTAAGCTATTGTGCAGGAAATTCTCTTTAATCAAACCTCTAGAAGCTTGCCAACGAGTGCTAAAATGAATCCCCACGATTACCCACATCATGGAGGACAATCCTACGCAAATCCTCAGCCCCAACCATATCCCTATTACCCCCATTCCACCTATGCTTACCCTCCACCTCCATACCCTTACCCATTTCCATACCACCATTTACCGCCTCCCTATCCATATCCAATTCAAACACCCAATCATCACCCATATCCATATGAAACACCACCTCCACCTTTCCAACAAAATTACCCTTCACAATACCCCAATCAAGAAATTGACTCATTAAGCTCAAAAGAAATATCTCAAAATATAGAGAATAAGCTTACACAAATGATGAGAACAATCGACCCAAGCTATACTCCTGAGTCAAATTGTCTTTCCCACTATCCACCTCCATCACAAATTCACAAAGAAAACAATACTAACCATTTCTTCGAAGCACCACCCTCTTTCCCAAATTTTACCCACACAAGACCTTGTGATTATATCTCACCGGCCTCGAACGAAATTGAAATTCTAAAAGCAAAAATAGAAGCATTTGCGAGGATGGCCAAGGAGGATACGGCTAAACTAAAATCCGAAATCAATGGCGAACTAAAAGACTATCTCGCTACCCTCCGGGAGGAAGGACTTCCATTAGAAGAGGTCGAAACCAAGATGTTATGCATGATGGAGGAGCTCATGAAGATGAATGAGTCCCGAGCTAACTCCACCATCATAGATGACATCCCCACTTTGGAAGCCAATCCAAGGATTGTACAAGAGGATGAAAAAGAAAATGCTAGGGGAGAAGAGAGTTTTGGAGAAATAGAGGATTGTTATGCCCCGGTGCTTGAAGAAGTTCCAATTTTCGAATTGGAAAATCAAAAGGAGGTAGAGATGGAAAGTGAGGATGATGACATTGAGCTAGTATGGGAAGATGAAGAGCCAAAATATGGTAAAATTTCTAATCTTTCTTGTGATAATTTTCTTGACAATCCTTGTGCTCTTTTTGAAAACACCCTTGACACTTGTTTGGATGACTCCCTTTGCATTAATATTTCCATTACATGTGATTATGATTGCTTTAAATTTCGGGAGGATGATTCTATGGAAAATTTTGATATATTGATTGATAATTGTAAGGATTCTATCTTGTTTACTAATGATTATGATTTCTTTAACTTTTTAGAAGATTAATCCTTTGTCTTGGGTGAGAGTGAGTTGGTGAGTGAAAGGGATGATGCTTCATTCTATTCGTGTGAGAGTGTGAGTGATTTTTCTAACCCGATAGAGTGGAGTGATGAAGAAAAGGAGTGTGAGGAAGAGATGGTGGGAAATGATAGGTCTTTCACGTTTGATCTTATGAAAAGAGTTAAGTGGAGAGAGTTGACCACACTCGAGATTGAGGAAGGGAGTGAGGAGATATGGTTTGAAATAAACGAGAAAATCTTTAGGGGGGAAAGAGAGGAAAGAGGAAAGGAAGTAGACACCATCCTAGAAGAGTTAAGGAGGGTGTTTAATGTTAGCATTCATCCAACCTTGCATGTTGTTCTTCCTTTATTCTTGTGGGTAGTCAAGGATGTTTCCCACCTTGGGACATTCCATGAAGCTAAGGTTCACGGGACACTTGGTCGAGTCCCAAAGTCTGTGTGCCTTGAAGGATAGGCCACACCATGTCTGGCCAGGAGACGTAAAACCATGGCGCACTTGCGAGGCAGTCCCAATGTTATCTTACTTTTTCTTTAAAATTCTCTTGGTTTATGTAATATGTTTTACTTAGATTAATTTCAATAATGTTTCTATAATCTCGGTTGAGCTAATAAGTACAGATTAAACACCCGAGAGTTATAAGTTGCCCGCAATCAATTGACAAACATCATCACTAGCAAAGGAAGAAGGGGGAAACCGAGGTAAGCTTTGCACAGCACGCCCCCACGCCGCCACCACGCGTGTGGCTAGGCGTGGAAAATTTCCAGAGAGCCACCACGCCGCTCACACGCGTGTGAGCAGGCGTGGGAATAAACCAGAGAGCTCCCACGCCTACCACCACGCGTGGTAGCGTGCGTCGACGGGTACCAGACTTTTCGCGGATTTTCGCGCGAAGTGGTTTAAAACCCTTTCCTTGCTTCATTTCTTCCCCACCACGAGCAAGAACTCTTCCAAGCTGAGAATATACACTTTCTAAGCATTTCCTTCCAAGTCTCTCAACTTTTCTCAAAGATTCTAAGTCATTTCTAAGGTATGAACATACTCTTCTTTGCTATTTACTTGTTTAATGAAGAACTTGTTCTATTTTTGAAGAACATCTCCATGGGTTTTTCTTGTATGACATTTTTCTTGAGATATATTGTTATGAGATGACTTGATAGACTTGTATTGAGCCTACATTGCTTCTATAGACTAGAAATTTCATGTTTTAACATCTCTTTGTGACTAGATCTTGAAATTGCTTGATTTGGGTATTTTCTTGTCATGATGAGATCCTTGTTGATATAGTAAGCATGGTGGGTAAAGTTTGCAACATTCCTACTCTATAGGCACTACATTGCCATATTCTACTAGTTAGATGGTCCAATTTTAACTTTCATGTTACTTCCATTTTTCAACCTTGAGCTAGTCTAGAGGTAGAAGATGAAGTTGACCATATGTTGACCTTTTGACTATGAAATGAGTATGGAATGGTATGAGCTAGTTCTTGCATGTATAGGATAGAATTGTTGATGGATATCAAAATGATGGTTGCATGCATAGAATTCTTATGATTTTTCTTTAGACATGTGCAATATTGTTCATAATCAATATTTAAGATTGGCAAGTGTTTTTCCTTGTGTTGCTTTGGTTACCTATGTTATAGGAAAGATGTCTTCGCCATATGACCTTGCACAACAGATTGCTCAAAGGCTCCAAAGAGGGAAAGTGCCTGCAAATGAAAACAATGTCAGGGACGCTAACACTCGTTACATAGAAGTACCCACCGGAACTCAAATTCTGCTAATGACTGCTACAATGCTAGGTCGGTACAGGCAGTTGTTAAACTACCCTATTGTGCAATGGAGATATGTAGACTTGAGAGTATTGGAGGATTATGAGTGCAAATATGGACTGGAGAGGTTGATTGCAAAGCCATATTGGAACAACCTGCTAAGCTGGAGACAGGATACTTTTATCCCTCTAGTACATGAGTTTATCGCAAGCTTGAAAGTTGATGGAATAGCTGGAGATCTCTATAGCCCCACCATTCAGTTTAGACTCTTCAACCAGGACTATAACATATAGGCCAACCATTTGGGAGTTCTCCTTGGATTCTACAATGAGGAAGACTAGTCGAAGCACTGGTACAGGAGACTAAGGCATGACTTTGGAGACAGAGATATACCGAGAACATATTGGTTGAAGATTGCAAGACAAGGAGTCGAATGGGAAGGGTCAAGAGTGAGAGTCTCTCAGATTGTAAGGGAGGATTTAAAGGTGTTATGGAAGGTGATCGCTCATTCATGGGAAGGAAGGCCTGAGACATATGACCGAGTCTTAAAGGCGGAGCTGTTCATGCTTTGGAGTATGGACACCGGGAACTCGGTGAACATGAGCGCGATTTGTAGAAACTTGCTTGATGCACAACAACAAGAGTCAGCCAGGGCAATCTTCATAGGCCCCTTGGTAACAAGGCTATGCATCTCCCTGGGTAATCAAATGAAAATGAATTGGTTCGAACATCGGCTTCCAGGAGCGCATGCATATAGTTCCTTTATCTCCCGAGGACGTCGCAAAACTTCACTTGAGACAATTAGTGCGAACTAGGGTAGATGAGGAGATGGCGGATGATCGCGCTAACACGCCTATGACGTCCCCAGGATTCACTCCTTCTCCGATGTCATTCAACTCCCCGTCTCTTTCAAAAATGTACTCGCCGTTGGATTCTTCAATGTATTCCCCACCACCGAGAGAACCCGGACCGTCTGTACCTCCACCACAACCTGAAGAGCAAAACCCCAACTCCTCTACCTTCAACATTCCAAGCTGGTTCACCCCGGTCACTGATTGGAGATCTCTCCAAAATTTCCAATACCAATTGCACTTGGAGCAAATGCAAAAGCTGGATGAGATTTCGAGAGAAATCAAGGAAATCAAGAGAACATGAAGGAAAGAAGAAACTGAAGAAGAGAAAAGACAAATCTTGATGATGATGACTTGTGATCTGTTAACTCTGAACAATTGATTGTGGACAATCTCTTTACTTTTGTTTATATTTTTTTAGCTATATTTCTGTTTATGTTTTATCTTGCACGTTTCGTCTAGCCAAAGACGTTAAACGTGGCGCTTATGGGAGGCAACCCACAAATAAGAAGAAGAAGGGACCACTCCACCAACAACCATGAAAGACCAATCTTGAAAGACCAATCTTGAAAGGTATAATTTCAATTCCTAATTTATTTCTTTACATTTACTCTAACCGTGTTTAAAAGGCGAACTCAGACTGCAAAATCTTGATAAGGATACAAATTGTAAGTATTTCTTTTATCCTGATTCAATGCCCTGTTTTGGTTCGCTTTATTTTCTAGAATCGCAAATGAAGAGCTGCAGAAAATTGTTGTGTTGGATGTAGTCTATTTGTTAGAACTATTTTAGCCTAGTTCGCACTTTTAAGTGTGGTAAAAGGGCGTGTGTAGAACCCTTAAACATATATCCTTTTTCCTCCGTTCCTTATGGAAACATCGATGACGATGTTTATTTTTAAGTGTGGAAAGGGCATATGCTTCTTGAAACAGTTGATTGATTAAGTGATAAGGTATAGGAACCTAGAGGGTGTGTTATTGCCAATACTATCTAGGGGGGCTCCTAACCTTGTGCCAAGGATTGAATGTCTTAAATATGCTTTGGAAGTTTCACTTTGCACCAATTTTCACATTTTGACCCAATTTGAAAATTTTTGATGAGTGCTTGCATGCTTTCACCTTGTATTTTGTTTGGACCTCAGTCAAGGATCTCTCGAAGTGGGAGTGTGAATCCTTTGAGTTTTAGAAAGATAAGAATAACGAAGCCTGGAAACTGAGTTAATCTTAGCATGACATGGGGCAAAAGGAGAGCCTAAGTGAGCTATGAGTGAAAACAATCCCTAATCCCTAGAAAAAGGCATGAGGGGTTGATATGGTGAAACGTGAATAAAGGCAAAAGGCCATTCCTAGAGATAAAAGTGAGGTGAGCCATCTTGTCTGGATAAGGGGTAACCATTGCACCGTCTTCGAAAAAGCATGGATCTCCATGTGAAGTCGGTTACCCCGAAGAGATCTTGAAAGATGAGAAAATAGAGAGGAGGTGAGCCACTTCGCTAGGATTCAGGCACCCATTGCACTGACCTTCGAAAAAGCATGGATCTCCATGTGAAGTTGGGCAGCCTGATGACGTTATCCTAGGAAGCGAGAAAATAGAGTGATCGCCCAAGCCATGGCGATGAGCGGTCCATGTCCCTGCCCTCACTTATATTATGTAAAGAGGCTTTGGCGTTAGGTTGGAATTGGCTGAGGGATAAGCATCGGTCCCACTAGTCGGATCGGCTTGAGGCCCATAGAAAACACAAGGTGAAAACTCTTTTGTCACTTGCATGCTTTAAAGGTGTGAACAAAAAAATCTTCTCATTAAATATCCATCTCTCGAGACCTTGACTTCCTTAGCATATTTCTTACATTTGGTTGGCATGAGTTTAGCAGTCTTGGTAGATAGTATAGGGGATTTCACCTGCTCAACTCCGAACACCTACACATCACTTGATTGGTTAACCGTGAAAGAAAGAACTATCATTGGTGCTTGCATGATTAGGGCTTAGAAAAGTATGCTTGCTTGAGGACAAACAAGGTTTAAGTGTAGAAAGTTTGATAAGCACCAATAATAGCACTTATAAGTGGTCTTTATTAGATTAAAAGCGCATCGTTTTGACATCCAATTACAACAATTGCATGCATTTCAGCACAAATGCGATCAATTTCTTCTAACAACATTTCCAGAAAAAGTTTTGAAGTATTTCACAGCTTGGAGAGGAATTTGAAGCTAAAATAGAGCAAAAGACAAACAAGTCGAAATGTTGTAGCGCCCCACGCAGCCTCACACGCGTGTGGCTGGGCGTGGAATTATTCCAGAGAGCCACCACGCCACTCACACGCGTGTGAGCAAGCGTGGTCGGGCCAAAGGCTATTTTGGGAAATTTGTTCCTTTTCTTTGTCACCTATATAAATCCCTTTTGCCCTAAACCTAAGGGGAGGAAGATAGATCAGAAAATTGATAGAAGAGGATAGTTAGATCTAGAGGGTTTTCTCCCCTCTTGGGGGAAAATTCCTTCCATTCATATTTAGAATAGATCAAGGGCAAGAAGGAAGATTGGGATTCAAGATCAAAGTTGTAAGATCCTCTTTTTCAAGAGGTGGTAACCATTCTCTTCAATTTCTAATTCAATACTTGTTTCTTTGAATTCCCTTTCCCTTTTCTTGTTTCCTAGTATGCTAGAGTAGATTAGATAGGGGATTGGTGGCCCCATGGTAGATCTATGTGGATGTTTAATATTATTGCTTTAATTTGTGAATTGCTTGTTTGTTGGATGTTGAACTTGTGTGGATGATGTTCTTTAAGCTTTGTGCCTTTTGTGGCCACAATAGGTAGCGAACCCAAAGGAAGTGGGTGTGCGCGCGATAGCGGCCACCCACGAGTCTCACTCACCCACATCTCCGCTCTTAGTCCGAAAGGACAAGATCCGAGAGGAGTGGTAGACAAAGTGTTCAATGATGCCCCAACCGAATGAGGATGTGGGAGTCCAAAGTGTGACGCCACTTGGTAGTGTGCCATGAACTCCCTAGTCTATTCCACAACTTGCATTAACAAAACCAACTAAAGATAAACCACATGGAAAAGCCTAAAGCCCCAATCTCCACTTTATTTTTCTTTACTTTACACAATCTTTTATCAACCTTACCCTCCTACCAATGAATCCAACTCCTAGTCATTCCCGAAACTCTTTTCCTTCAACCTCTTAGATGCCAACACACCCATTCGATTCCTATTCGTCATCCTTGAGAGACACGACACTCGGGGAGTCTTGACTCTTCGTTTTACCACCTTCACCATCACCTCCCACTAAATTACATCATTGTCATTCCTCGCTGCGGAAACCAGAGCTCAGTGCTCTGGTTTCTCGCCGGAAACCTTGGTGTGTATGTGTTGTGTCTCGGCGGAAAATGACTTCCGTCCAAATTTGGCGGAAGTCATTTTCCGCCGTATAGGGCTTATTTTCCCAGTCAACGGAAATCATTTTCCGTTGACTGGGTTTTCCATGGGTTGCCAAACACCCAAAGCCCGGAAAATGATTTCTGGAAATCAGAAATCATTTTCCGGGCTTCCAAACACACCCTAATTTCCTATTATTACAGTATGTAAATTTATGTGTTAGGGTAGATAAAGATGATGAGATAGACTTACAGATCAGAGTTTGTATATTATTTAGTCTATACAAAGAATCTTAGTGAGTCATTGTTACGTATGAGATCAGAGAGGATTTTTATCACAACCAAGCACGTACCTTTCACACTTCAACCATTGATAGAGTTTAATTTCTAGTCTTTCTAGATCATCATAATGAGTGCTGCTATTTGCATAGCCAATTGAATTAAGAATACCAAGAAGCATTTGTCTCTTGTTATGATGTTTTGATGCAACAACCCATGCTCGCTTGTAAAAATGAGAGGCAATTGACGGATCTTTATAAATACTTCTTGCTAACATTGTCTTACCAATGCCTCCCACACCGCTAATTGCAACAATGTTGCAACACCTTATGAGTGGAAATGGGATTAGGATCGTCTTTATCGTCTCAAAGTCGTCCTCGTCTGTACCGATCATTTCGTTGTCAGATTCTGAAGCAGGTTGGGAAGAATAAGCTGCAGATATTGGTAGAACATCAACGGTTCCTTGCAGCATGTACTCGTTCTTGATTTTCACCAACTCTTCCTTGACAGCATCAATGTCTTCCATTCCTTGTTGCAGAATAAGACCAAGTTTGAAAGGAGTAGAAGATTTTTGGGCATCAGTATCCCCTTGTGGTGTTCCAATTTCAAATTCCTCTTCTGTTTCATGAAGATGTGCAATTTGGAATTCGATTTCATCTTCCACTCTGAAAGCTACATCTCTCTGCTTTGTTTCCAACTCTTTTATTGCTTCAACACCATCCATTCTGCTCTCATCCAACAGTTCTATCAAATTACCAAGCTTTTGATGAAGAGAATGGATAAACTCTTTGTTGCAAGGGATGAGTTCCATTTCTTGTAGGATTGGACGAGGCAGAGGTTGCAAGAACTCAAACTCTAGTGTCCTCATAAGAGAAAGTAGAGCCACGCTAGCCATTCTCGTCTCTGTTTTGAATTGTTTGGGTATAGTATTTCAGTGAAGGCTAGCTGAAGGAAGATAAGTGCAATATCAAATAATGGAATTGGGTAATGCCATTGATGCATCAAAATTGATAATGTTGAATTACCGGTAGGTGACCATGCATCAAAATTAATAATGTTGAATTACCGGTAGGTGACCTGCTATTGGATTTGGATGCATCAAAATTGATAAGTTGGGCTTGAACCCACTCCCATCATTCATGTGGAAGTGTTAACCGGGACACCGGATGCCACTAGACCACAATGTTTTTGGCTAAGTTGATGTGTTTAATTGAACTTTTTAAAAATTTGGGGGCTTAATTGCACTTTCTTATAATATTTAGGGGTCTGTTTGACCATTTTCTCTATTTTTTTATAGCAAGAAGAAATCATTTTAAATTGTAAGGGTGCGTTTGGTTCGCACATGGGAATCGGAATTGGAATGGGTATCAAATACTTGGTAATGGTAATGGGTTTTGGTGATAGTATTTAACATGTTTGGTAGTTGGGTGGAATGGGAATGATTATTAATAGTTGGGGAAGAAAGGAGGAAGGGAGATGAAACCTTTATTTAATAAGGGTATGAGTTTTGTCATTAATGGGGTATTCCAAACCCATAGTAGCATTCACAAAACCTATTAACCAAACACAAGCAATCACTTTCATACCCATTCCTTATGCCTAAACCCACCAACCAAACACACCCTAAATATAAGTATTTTTTGTTGGAAATTCAAGTCACCTCTGCAACTTGCACTACTAATTCACATTATCAGTATTGTTAATAATATTAGTTTTTAAAGTTAATAATTATAGCAACATATAGTGACAAATGGTTGGTTGTTGGGAAAATAATCTATCTATATATATATTAAAACAGAAGTACTAGCTTTCCGGCTCATTTTAGTCCAAAAATTTTGAAATCGGTACACATAATATTATATAATAATTACTTATCAGAAGTTCTAGCCTTCCTTATCATTCCTTATTTATGGCTAAAATTGACAAAATATTCAAAATATGATTCCATTCCTTATTCTACACGGAAATTAATTTGAAATATTTTAGTCAATTCCATTCATGTATGGATTCCTTATTTATGTACATATCTTAACAAAATAGTCACGCGGAAATAATAATTATTAAACAAAATTATAGTTATTATACCATGCAATTCAATTATTGTTCAAAATATTTTAATCTTGCGTATTATATATATATATATATATATATATATATATATATATATATTACTATATGATGTATATTATAGTATTCAAAAAAATTACTATATTATGTATAATATTCAAAAAAATAAAAATTCCAACAATCAAATTACTATATGATGTATATTATAGTATTAAAAGAATATTACTATATTATGTTATATATTGTATGTAATTAAATTCCTCTCATGATAATATTAAAAAAAATGAAAATTTCAACAATCAAATTACTATATGATGTATATTATAGTATTTAAAAAAATATTACTATATTATGTTAATGTACGTAACTAAATTCCTCTCATTATAATATTCAAAAAAAATTCAAACAATCAAATTACTATATGATATATATTATAGTATTAAAAAACATATTACTATTAGAGGTGGCCAAATCCCGGGCCTGGGCCGATCCCGTGCCGGTCCGGGCCTGGGCTTGGGCCTAGATTAGCATAGCCTGGGACCGGCCCAGGGTATCCAGGGCCGGTCCGGTCCCGGGCCTATCACGGGCCGGTCCGGGCCTGGGCCCCGGGCTTCTTCTGGGCCGGTCTTGGGCCGGTTCATTTTTTTTACTATTTAATATATAAATATATAAAATATTATAAATTAACTTATTTTGTTTATAATGACATTTGAACCCTTAATCTCATGATTAATAATTTAAGGTATTCCTAATTAAACTACTTCAACCTCTAAATACATCAACAATAAATAATTAATACAATTTGTAAAACATAATAAGATGTATAGAAAATTCTTGTGACTTGTGAGTAGGAAGAGAGTCTTAGATTGAAAATTTTTATTCGAAAAAATAAATTAAATAAAAGGTATTTATAAAATATGTGAAAATTAAATATAAATAAAAAAAAATCAGCCAATGCAATGGCCAAATATTTGACCGTTGCACTGGCCAAAATAATTGCAACGTGCATTGTGGATTTGTGGGATTATGGGAATTAAGAAATGCATCATGGGTTAAT
>CM008336.1:33001729-33016101 GCA_002525835.2 Ipomoea batatas | reverse complement strand
CCTACGGAGAGCGATTTGAAGGGGATTTAGGGAATTAAGAGGAAGAAGTTGGGGGAGTGGAGACTTTTGGAGTCGCGGCGGCTGGGTAGGCGGCTTTGAAGGAGGAAAACGGTGGCGAGAGGTTGCGGGGAAGAGACGTGGAGTTAACGGAAAGTCTTGCAGCCTCCCTGGGGCAGTTCAATGACCTTAGGCCTTAGCTACCAACGAGTTGTGGCCATTAATTTGCTTGTTATGCATATATTTACAGTTTTGTCCTTCATAAGCCAGACTTTTCACGTTTGACGTTTCGGCTCTCGTTACTTTGTTTGGGAGAGTCATTCACGGTTTCAATAATTTTTTTTAAACAAAATTTAGAAACGAGTTAATATTGAGTATAAATAGTATTTTCGCCCGTGCGTCGTACGGAATGGATTTATTATAATATTTAAAGAATATTTGGATCAATATACAATTATATATATTATAACATCGTATTATATAGCGCAATTGATAAAATTGATTGGATCGATTATGTTTTTTGATGTTTTCCTGGCTTGAATTAGAACAAATAATTGTCCTATTACCCATGCGTGGATAAATTTTTTTATTATATATTGACATAATAAAAATAAAGATGAAATTATAAAAAATTTTAATATTGAACGTGTACATTTATTTGATTATAAGATTAGTACAAAAGTATTACTCAATTAATTGAATAATATATGACTTGTTTGTCTAAAATTATCTTAAAAAGATCTATAAGTAATATGACTTATATAATTATATTATTACTAAAATAAATATGAGAAAATGAGAAATAAATTAATTATAATTATTATAAAAATAAATTCAACGACCAATGCTTAGCTTAATTACCATAATAATTATTAGGCAATTATTATTAGTCAATTACACTAATATATGTGTAACTATACTTTTATACTTTAAGTATATTCATTTTCACCATATTGCATTTAGTTTTATCTTCTTCCTCCATATTTGAATGAATTAATTTTGATTATTATAAAAATCTAACAACCCATGTTCAATTAATCTTTTTTAAAGTTTAAATAACTTAGAGTTTTCAAAAGGAAAGTATAATTAATTATTAAAGTTTTTAAATAATTTTCAGTCAATTAGTAACATCCTTTTCTTTTTTCGATAAATGATTTTACTTTATTTAATAGTGTTGATACGTGAGTATACATATTATCAATTAATAGATATTAGTTAATTTTTATTTTACATTTTCTTAACAAATAAGCTTTATTAATTATTTGATCAATAAAATATTTAATTAATTGACTACAAAAGTTTGGGCGGAGAACGAAATAGAAGGATTTTACTTTTATATATAGTAGAGAATATAGATTACGATCTTTTTATATTTTAAATCAATTAGTAATATCATTTTTTTCTTGGAATAAGGGTCAAATAAGTCACTGAACTACACACAAAACTGCAATTAGGCCATCAAACTCAAAAAGAATGCAATTGGATCCCTGAACTACATAAACTCATGCAATTAAGTACAAATTGACATGTTTAAAAAAAAAAAGAAAAAAAAAAGGGTCCACCTGTTTACCTACAATTGTGATGACATGGCGGTTACTAATTTTAAAATAAAAATTTTAAATAATTTTAATTAAAATAACTAAATAATAATAATAATAATAATAATAATAATAAAATAAACAGACGTCTCCAGCAGTTCTTTAATTTTTTTTTTAATTATTAGTGCCAATTATTATGTGTAAATTAATATTAGGAAACCTTATCTAAGGAAAATGAAAAGAATTACGTAGTAATATTTACCTAATTTCCGTTTCATTTTTAATTGATGATGTAGAATATTATTATTGAAATATTTCCGTTTCATTTTTAATTTTCGTTCCTTTTTTAATTTATCTTTAATATTGTTTAAAATATGCCTTTATTATTGATGATGTAGAATGTTTTCATTTTTTAATTAAAATGCAATGATATGACCATTTCCTTTTTCATTTTAGTCAATTATGAATATTTTTTATTTGCAATCAATTATTAATATTCATTTCCCTTTATATATTCAGTCAATTAATAATATCAGATTCTTTTTTAGTCGATTATCCTTTTTTTTTTTATTTCCAGTTAATTAGTCAATTAGAATAATAGATCCACTAGTATTTTTACCTAATTTCTATTCTATTTTTAATTAATGATGTAGAATATTATTATTGAAATATTTTCATTCCATTTTTAATTTACCTTTACTATTGTTTAAAATTTAAAATATGTCTTTACTATTGATGATGTATATTATTATTATTGAAATATTTCCTTTCCATTTTTAATTTACTTTTACTATTGATGATGTAGAATATTATTATTGAAATATTTCCGTTTCATTTTTAATTTTCGTTCCATTGTTTAAATTTGTGAAAGATTTATGATTTAATTGTGATTTGATTTATTACTCCTAGTACTTCGAAAAGTCTGGTTACAGCTTTTGACCGTGATAATCAAGTAATAAAATTTTCAAGAAACTCATGTTAGATTATGTAATTTCTTTTTTATACATTGTACTACTTCAATTTAAGATATTTGTATGAATGTGAAAATATATATATTTTGTATTCTTTTAGGTATTTTACAAGAGACGAATGGTGTTGTATTGAATAGTGTTAATAGTATTCAACAGAACTTTGAAAGTAATTCTGTTGTTTATTGTGGATCGACTATAGGGAATGAAAATGTTACGCCATTTGTGGAAGCTACAATTGAAGGTTATATTATTTAATATTTCTGATCATTTTGGTATTATTTATTCAATTTTGACAATTTTGTTAATATTATTTTTAATGTAAATTTTTTTTTTTTGTATTTTGTATTGCCATATTTTGACAACGGAGATTCAGTGTTTAGTTGTGAACATTGTGGAGCAATGTTTTGGTATGATTGAGAGATTAAAAAGTGCTAAGGTTAATTGTGCTCCAAAATTTTCCATATGTTGTGGGAATGGGAAGATTAGTTGCCAAAGGCAAATGTTCCTCCTCCGAAATTATTTGAATTGTTTTTTAGTGGTAGTGCTAGGAGCAAGAATTTTGTACAACACATTCGGTCGTACAATAGTATGTTCAGTTTTACATCAATGTGCGAAAGAATTGATAAAGAAGTCAATATTGGTGGTGTTCCTCCTGTCTTTCGTTTAAATGGTCAAAACTTCTATTTAATGGGAAGCTTATTACCTATTGATGGTATCAATGCTAAATTTGTCCAACGTTACATTTATGATTTAGAAAATGAAGTAATGAATCGTATGAGAGTTGTCCGGTTAGTGAAGTAATATTAGCCCTTATTTTTATATTTTTTTGAATTTCGTCATTTAAATATTATTGATTACTCTTTATTCTTTTTTATATTTTAGGAAAGAAAGTAATGTTGAACAGTTGGATGAAGATGTGGTCTCTGAGATACAGGTAGAATTGAATGCGAACAATGTTTTGGTGAAATCATTTAGAATAACTAGGGATGCAATTCAAGAAAATCCCAAAGTAGAAATCAAGATGAAATTAATTGGGAAGCGTAATAATGATGCTCTCGCCTATAATTTGCCTTTCGTTTCAAAAGTTGCTGCACTTATTGTTGGTGATTTAGATACAAATTTATGCAAGATAGACATATTGGTTGAGACCAAATCTGGTTTACTTACGAGGATTAGTGAGTTGAATCCAGCATATTTGTTGTTGCAATACCCGATTTTGTTCCTCTATGGAGAAGATGGTTATAGGGAGGATATTGCTTTCTAAGTTGTAAGAGTTGTTGAGAGTGGAGCTAGACATCGAATTGTATTACGAATTGAATAGGAATTGTATTACCATATTTTACAATATTACGAAAACCTTAATAGTATAGAAGTATTTTTCTATTAGAGTCAATTCCTTTTTTGGTCCTAGACTTATGGTGGCAAAGACAATTTTAGTCCTCCTTAAAAAAATTAGACAATTTGTGGACAGAGTTATTTTAACGAAGACAATTTTGGTCCTCCGTCTAATATCCCCGTTAGATAACCGTTTGAGGGAGGGCAACTTTGTCATTTCACAAGAGCTCCTCCTTTTTATTTCATCCTGAGTGTTGTGTTCTTCATTGTAGATGTCACGAAGCATATTTGTGCTCTCTTAGATTGGAATTGAAGTCGGCCGCCAGAGTAGAAGCAGAATTCTTCGAAGGAAAATGCAAAGATCTAATGGAGGAAGCTGCAACTCTTCCAATTCTTCGACTACAAGGAGAAAGATATATGGGGAATAGATTTCGATGCAAGTTTGTGAATGTGGCTAAGAAATGATTTTGAGAACATCTTGGACCAGTGAGAACCCAGGCAGGAGGTATTGGGACAGTTTAGAGCATCCTTATCAGTTGGAGTTTATTCTCCAGTTTTTTGTGGGCCCCAGCTTTCACCTCATCATCCACTATCTCATTCAATCACAAAAACTCTTCACCACACTAGTTTGAGTTATTTCTTAGTTTTTTGTGGACCCACCATTTTATCCCATTATATTTTAATTATTTCTTTATCTATTTTGTTTATAAATTTATAATTGTATTAAAAATAATTAAACAATACGTGTTATAATTGTAAAGTTAAAATTAATTAATAAAAAAATAATTATAATTAATATGCTTAACACCTAATTAATTAAAATGATAATTGAGTAATTTGAATGAATTGAGAGTAGGATAGAATGTGAAAAAAATTGAGAATTAAAATCATATTTATAGGCAATATTATCATCAATTTTATTTTTATTTTTTATAAAAAAAGTTGTTGCCAGGTAACGGCCGAAAATATGGTCGTTGCCTGGCAACGACATTGATTTTGGTCGTTGCTAGCAACGACCAGAAATTAAATTGAGAGTGGCCGCCAGCTGGCGGCCACTCTTAATCTATTAAAATATTATTGTTATTATTATTTTGTCTGACAATATTCAACCATGTGAAGAAGAATGATTTTGTATATTATCTACTATTCACATCAGTTTTGGATCATGCCCATGGATCATTTACTATTCCAATATCTACTTTTAATCCATTGATGGGCATGCTCTTAGGATGCAAGGTTAGTTGAAAATTATTTTTGTAAAGTTTTGAAGGTTACTGGAAATTTATTACGAAGTATTTGTTTTTGGTTTGATGATTCAGGGTTTACTGTTAATTGGTTGGAAAAAACATGATTTCTTTTTTGAATTTGTTCAGTTTTGTCAGGATGGATTCGTGGCTTGGTACGGTCCCCTAATTTGCACTAGGTCAAAGATGATTATACTAGGCCTATTGAAGAGAATCAAAAAAAATAAAGAAGAAATATCTAATTTAAAATGCAGGTTGAGAAGATGAGAAGATAGTGAATTAGAGGGTAATCATATGAGTAGAAGATGTAGAACCATAATGATAATGGTTATAGTTGCCCTTATTGTACTGATGGTTCTGCCCTAGCATCTAATATCATGGCATTGAAACCTTCAGATATATTGTTCACAAGTGCATCAGAAATAGGAGTAGAGTTGAAATGGAACCTTGACCATTCTGAAGGGTGTTTCTCTACTAGCCAATTGTATGCATCCACATCTAACTTCTTGATTTCCTCCATAGCATCAGTGAAAGAGTTCACAGTTGTTGCCTTGGCTGCTGCCCATAGTGCAACCTTCAATGCCTTGCCCACAAAACCTGCTAGCTTCATGTTGCCATGGAGATGCCTAACACAAAATCTATGTGTAGCATAGGGCAGTACATCTTCAAAAGCAGGCAATAGACCTTTTTGTTTATCTGGAAAAATGGATACAAGTTAGAACACATGTAATAACAATATAAGCACCATTGGAATATGTTAGTTACCTGAGATAAAGGTTAATTGTTGTTCTGCTTCTGGTGTGATTTGTAGGTCCTTCTTAAACAAGTGCAAAAACCAACTCCATGAATCTTTTGGCTCTCCTTCTACAATGGCATAAGCCAATGGGAATATGCTGTCATTCCCATCAATACCCACAACAGTTAACAGTTGTCCTCCATACTTGTTCTTCAAATGGCAACCATCTACTCCAATTAGTTTCCTACAGAACTTGTATCCCTCCTTACAAGCTTCCCAGCAAAAGTACATCCTAAGAAATCTAGGTTTTCCATCATACATTAAATCAGTGACCTTGACAATGCATATAGTCCTTGGGTTAGTTTTATCAATCTCCAGGCAGTAGTTTCAAATTTTATTGAAGATTTACATTGCATCTCCTTCAATACATTCCTTTGCTTTTCTCATTGTCCTATATGCTTGCTTGTTACTTATCTTAATTCCATCATCAGTGTTCACCTTGTCCCTAAACTCTGCAATTGTCCAGGTTAAGTGGCCTCCAATTTCTTTCATCCATCTCTTGGCAAGTCTAGTTGATTTCACCATGCTATTCCTATACACCCAACCACACCCATCATGCTCTTCATTAAAAGTTGCAATTCTCCATGACATTGCATTTTTTACTTTCTATAAATTAATTCTAAATGGGCATCCAGGTTGCCTACATCATACATACATCCTATTCTTATCATTCTTAATAAACTTTAACTCCTTGTCATTGTTGTAGGCATAATTGTGGACTGCATCTTTAACTTCCTCTTTTGTTTCAAGTGTTAGCCCAACACAAAACCGGGGGGATTTCAATATCAGTGCTTGCCTTAAACACTAGCCATTTATAGTTCTGTTCTTCATCACTTTCTTTGCCACTATCTTCATCAGACAGATTTAAACCAACCTCCTCAACTGTTGTAGGCACACACTTTTCAGGAACACTCTCACTTCCACTACCACTCCCTTTCCCAGTCCCAACCACAATGCCAGTCCTAATCCCACTCCCACTACCAATCCCTTTCCTAGTCCTAATCCCACTCCCACTACCAATCCCTTTCCCAGTCCCTTCAAACTCCACATTTGAGTCTACATTAGCCTCAAACTCTAAGTCATCATCTTCACAGCTTTCATTACTGTACTCAAATTCGTCTACAAATTCTTCAGCATCACTGCATGAAGATTCACCCTCACCACACTCATCACTGGCAACATCACCCTCACCGGTCCCAACACCTACATCCCACACCTCAATCTGCTTAGGAAACATCCCAACATCACAAATTGCCCAGTAGTCACTGTTATTTACTAATTCAAATAATTTCCCAGAACTAATAGGTGTGAAATACTTAAACTTGTCTAACATGTTATAACCCAATTATTCTACTGTCTCCCTTAATGTTATCATACCCCACAAATCAATGTCCAAATTATAGGTTTCACTAACCCCTCCAACATAATCTATTCCTTTAACTTTAAGGCTACCACCATGTTTTAGCTTCAATATAAATTGACCAGTGTTTCCTCCATCTATTTCATTAGGAAAAAAAAACTTTCAAGACATTGAAAATGAACACAATAAACTAAAATAAAAGGCACTACATATACAGTAAAAGGCAAAACTGTAAACCCTACTTTGTGGCTTTTTCAGTACAAACAAAAAGGGTCCAATTGAATATATGAATATAAATGAACACAGTACACTACAATAAAGGCACTGCAAATAAACAAAGTAAACTACAATAAAATGCACTAACATATATTGTGGTCCCCAATGGGAAAGACAAAAGCATGTGGTCTACACCATATGAATAAATATGCTGCTCCCCCCCCCCCAAAAAAAAATGAACAACAACGCAGTCAACAACAACCCAACACATGGACCCAAACAACTTCAAAGTTGTCCTAAAAAAACCCCCCAACCAACGACAGGTACATATTACTTAAAGCAATTGCACATTATTTAAAGCAATTGCACATTATTTAAAGCATACACAGATATCTCATGGATAACATACATATATAAAGGATTTTGTTTCGTACCTAAGTTATTGTTCTCCATTTCCTCTTCGAAATGCCTAGGGTTTGCTTCCACACCAGTCTGTAGCTTCAATTGAAGTGGGTTCACTGATTTCACTGCGAGGTCTTCGAATCGCCGGAATTGCTTCGCATTTGGTCTTCGATTTGTGTATTTCAAGTCCAATTAGGTCTTCGAAGGTTAGGTCACTTGTGTATACTGTCTACGACTACTGAGAAGAAGACTGTAAGAGAAGCTCTCGTGAAATGACAAAGTTTCCCTTCCTCAAACGGTCATCTAACGGGGATATTAGACGGAGGACCAAAATTGTCCCCATTAAAATAACTATGTCCACAAATTGTCTGATTTTTTTAAGGAGGACTAAAATTGTCTTTGCCACCATAAGTCTAGGACCAAAAAATGAATTAACTCTTTTTATTAATAGTATAGATATAGATTGCATTGCAGAGAAATATATGTACTGTATTATTACGATTAGTAATTTTAATCTAGAATTGTATTACGAATAGGAACGTAGGGAAGAATATATTTTATTAGGGTTTAGGGTTTATGAGTGTATTGGGCGGGAAGTTAAAGTTGAGGATATTGTTTTTATTAATAGTATAGATACTCGATTATAGTGGTTTTACTTAATTTAGTTTTACTTATCTTTTTGTGTTTAATTTAGTCTTTGACTTTGATGATTTTACACAATTTATTCCTATTTTAACAACTCTGTTTGTTGGAGGTTAAAAACAGAGTTAACATGGTAATTTCCTTTTTTTTTTGTCCGATTGCCTTCTTCTCCCACTTTGGATTGAGAACATTACGATAATCTTATTTATTTACAATTTCTTCATCACCTAGGATGCAATGGGAATCTGTTGGATCATTAGCAGATGCCTAATGTCGAGCTTGACATTCATCTTAACTATTATCAACTTACTATTTTTTTTCATAGAAAGAAAATAAGTCTTGCAACAACAAATTACAAACCATTCTTGAATGCTTAAAATACGTAATCAAATTAGATGCAATGAAAATTAAAAGGGGAAAAAAAAATAGAAATGTGTTGCTGCCCAGAGAATTTGTTTTGCCAAATAAGATTTTTCTCCACCGGAATCAAACTGGCATCCAGATTGCTGCTGCGCCGAATGCCAAATTGAGTAGTGCCAACCGGAATTATTTGTTTCGAAACGCAATCTGTTGAAGCCTAGGATCGCCGCCAGGAAATCGAAGCCGCTGCCTGGAATTGCTGTCGCCCAACGAAAACTGCCGCCAAAAGCTACTTGCCATTGAACGGAATTCAACTCCCAAATTGTCGCCGAAAGGAGACGGCCACCCAGAGTGGAGTGATTCATTTCTTTCCCTCAAGGTGTTTGCTTCCACTTCTAGTGCTGGCGTAACAAGGTTCAACAATTGTTGGCTTCCTCTGTTTGCTTCCGATTCCGATTGTTTTTAGATTTCTAGGGTTTGAGGGAGGAAGGGGGGATTGTATGACTGAAGAAGAGGGAGTGAAGATTAGGAAAGGAAATCTAACAAAAAAAAGGGTAAGAAAATTACCATGTTATCCTTAATATTAAAAGGTAACAAACGAAATTTTTAACAAATGACTAAATTGTGTAAAACCATCAAAGTCAAGGACTAAATTAAGCACAACAAGTCACTTAGGACTAAATCGAGTAAAATCACTATAGTCGAGGACTATATTGGTATTAACTCATTTAGAAACACAGGAATTGTTTTTTGAAAAATGATTTATTTTATAAAATACTTTGTGGTTTAATGGCATTATCAACATAACTAGTACGTAACCGTACAATGCACATATGAATATTTAAATTTGATTGTAATTTGGAATGAATAAATAATTATTAAAATTATTTGAAGTAAACAATTATGTAAACAGCGTTAGTAGTTGACATACTATGTAATCGATGTTTTATGGCAATTATGTAGAAAATATAATATTACAAATTATTAAAAACTTCACGATAAACAACATTAGTAGTTGACGTACTAACGGTATTCGAGTCATTACAAATTAATATTTTCAATCCGCTTGGATTGCTCACTCTAGAAACGGCAACATACAATTGATTATGAACAAAAACATATTTATTTAAAAGTAGCCCCACATATGAAAGTGTTTGTCCTTGACTCTTATTAATGGTCATTGCATATGAAAACATCAAAGGAAAATTGTCTTCTTTGGAATTTGAAAGTTAGTCTCGGATTTGATGATGTCATAGTCATCATGGGGACCAAAACTTTAGTTCCTGCATTATTACCAAACATAGGGGTCGTTTACCAACTTGGAGAAATGGAGGATTTTCTGCAAAAATGGAGAATTGGAGAAGTGGAAAAATGAAAATTGAAAAACTTTTTTACTAAATTTTTTCTTCCAATTTCAATCTCATCTCCATTTTTCAATTTCTTATACAAATTTGGAAAATTGAGAATAAGTATACTCTAAATAGAAGAATGGAATACACGGGACCAGCTTCTTACTTTCTTCTTGTTTTCCCATTCTTCTTTTTCTTCTGTTTTTCCCACTTCTTTCTTCCTTTCGTTTTCCCCCTCCTTTCTTCTTTTTTCTTTTCCCCCTTCGTCTTACTTTTTTTTTTTCATTTCTTTCATTCTTTATTATTATTATTATTATTATTATTATTATTATTATTAGTATTATTATTATTATTATTATTATTATTATTATTATTATTATTATTAGGCTAAAGTGTCATCTCACACCATGAACCATTCTTGATTGTTCATGCCTTACCCTGATCTTTCGAAACGTATATTTGGATCTACAAATCAATTTTTTTTTCATCTAGCAAATTTCACAGGTTACTTACAGGTTTCAGGTAATAAATGTTGACATGGATTTTTTTTTTTCCTTCTAACACTCAAGTCCTCAATGAAAACTCACTTTTAGTTTTAAATTTTAGCTTTCTTAGATTGAGTTTCTTCATTCTTTCCTTAAGTGCTGACATGGTCTCCTTCAATTTTCTTCTTAGTTACGTTCTAAAGATTTCCTTCTTTATTAACAGGTATGTTGTCTCCTATGTACCATGCTCTTACTTGGGAATTCTGGCCAGTAGAGGAAAGAAGAGGAGTGGCACGTTGTGGCAGTGATGACATCCCACAACAAGAAACCCACACTCAGATCGCTGTACGAGGAAACTTTAGACGTGCCGTCACTGGCGGAGAAACGAAATCGTCAAACTAGAAAGAGTAAAAAAGTAGTAAAGGCTGCCCACTTAAATATGTAAGTTGGACTCAACTTTTCAAGCTCAAATAGTTGATAGCATTGCTTCATGGACATACACAAAACTACCGTTCATACCAAAACTCAACCTTACTAGCTACTAGTGGGCTTTAATACATACCAAAATATTTTAAGCAAACATATATAGTACGTAGCAACTAGTAAGCTAGAAGGGAAGGTTATTTACCCAGGAAAGCGTACCAGTACATCCTCATCCGGCTACGAACCTAGAGAAACCCAGAAAGAAATGCGAGGTACTCAGGTCATCGCCGTCGTCGAAAAGCAAGCTTTCGGTGTTCAAGAAGCTGATACCGTGCAGCGTGGAGGGGAAGGTGAATGAGAGCTTTGCGATCGTGAAGATCGAAGGACCTGTAATACCCCGTATTTAATTCAAGCCTTAAAACCCGGTAATTGATTCTACCGTGTAATTAATTTCATTTAATTGGGCTTCGACCTTTTTATAGATATATATTTTTCCATCCGGAATTATTTATTTATTCCAAGGCCCAATTTCCTTGAATTAATTTTGTAAGGGATGTTCTTTAATTGGACCCTTTCTATTCCTTACAAGTATATTAATTATGTAATGACCCGATCATTGGAAGGACCATATTTATATCCATTAAATTAATATTGGGTATGGATGACCCATTTCTTATAAATAAGCCCATGTCTTATTTTAATACCCTAATATGATACATACATGATATATGTGATGATTTTTCCTACTCATATAAAAGTCTTGTACTTACAACCCTATCTCTCTTTCCTCTTTCCTGCAAAATACATTTCTTCCTACTCCTTTCACCTCTAAGAACCCTAAGCATATCCTACACTTCATCCTTAAGATTTCAAGTCAAGATTGCTCTTTTAGTGTCTATAGCACTTGGGTAAGTATTTCTCCTTAGGAAGATATCTTTTACCATCATGTTTTCATAGTCTTTTATGAGTTCTCATTATATTCTTTTGGGGATCTTTCTTGGGAAAAAGATGATCAAGAAGGAGGTGGTGCCTTGTGAGGTGTATTGATGATTGCTTGGTTGAGAAGAGCTTCAGGAGGTAACCATCCATGTCTCACTAAACCTACTTTCACTCATGGTCTATATGTATATGATTTGGTGTTGGAATCCTATAAATTTCTTGGGGTTATATATAGCCTTGTCTGATGGTCTGTAAACCTTTATTTGTGGATTGTTGGACTTGTGTTCATCATCCTTTGTATCTAGATGTGTATGAGTAATTCTTGTTATGGATTCCATGATTTATTGGCTTCTGAGATGTGTAATCTGTGTATTCTGAGCATGATTTGTATTCTGGAATGATTCATCGTGTATTTTGTTCCGATTCTAGAATCTGTGCGTTGGGGGTGCACTTACGGTCCACATTGGCGGTATAATGTGTTCCGCAAATGTGTTCCGCAAGTGTAAGGGTGTAATGGTGTGGCGGAGAGGTGTGTACCGTGAACCTCTTCCGTGTGTTCTTGCGGTACATTTCAGTGGGTCAGGTTGTTCCGCCGCTGTGTTCCGTTAGTTCAATTGGTATTCTGATCCAGTGTTTGTTTTGAGGTCTCTGAACTCTGTTTGATTCCTTTTGATTCTGGAATGTGTACTGAGCATCTTGTTGAGTATTCCACCTTGATTCTTGAGTATTTATTCATGATCTTTGGACATTTATCTTGATCTCTTGAGTTAGTATCATTGGTTTATTCCTTGATTATTATCTTGAGTATGCACTGTGTTCATATTGTGAGATGAACACTATTGGTGGGTGATTGTTGTGGGTGAATTTGAGTTGGTATGTGGGGATCTTGAGTTCTTATGAGCATTTCTTATCTTGTTGAATCTTTGGTAACCTTGGTATTTAGTTGGTGGAATTATGGTCTATTTGTGGTTGGTATTGGGGGGTATTGTATGCCTTCGTATTTGGGCCCGTGTGCCTTTGTGATTGGGAATTGGGTACCTCTGTGATAACAGGCTTGTGTGCCTCTGTGATAATGGGCTTGTGTGCCTTTGTGATGATGGGCTCGTATGCCTCTGTAGTTGGGCTTATTGCCTCCGTGTTGTGATATGGATATGGTGGTGGGCCTTATGGTTATTATTGTGATTTGGGGATGGTGGTTTGATGCTTATCTTTGGTATGATGGTTGGATTGGTTTCCTTGTGGTCATTTGGTTGAGGTTGTACCTCAGTTGGTATCTGTTATTCCTTGATATGTCGGTTTGGTTGGTTCCTTTGTGTTTATTCTGTTGGAGTTGCGATTCAATTGGTACTTTGTGTATAGACTTGATGTCTTATGCATTCGTTATTGGATGTTGGTTTCATTGGAAGAGTCTTGGTTTGTGACTTATTCAGCTTATTGTTGTTGAGTCTCTGATTTAAATAAAGAACAGTTCGTTGGTGCGTATATTCTATACGTGTGTGTAAACCTATTTACAAACTCTATTATATTATGTATCCTCTCATGAGTGTGAGTGGTTAGTTGCTTAGCATTCTTTTGCTAATGGTTTCTTAAACTGTTTTCTAGGTTTGCCATAGTCTGAGCTGAGAGCGCGATAGAGCTAGTCTCCCTTTGTTATGCTTAGACTAGTTTTTGTATTAGACTTGTTGGGCTTGTGAGCCTCAGAGATGGATTATGTTTTGACATTATATTTTGTCTTTACCTTGTTGGATTGATGTTGATGGATTATAGCCTGTGCACCTAGGATGGATTGTACCTAGGTGTGGCATGAAACCCTTAAGGTTTTATATACGATTCCGCTATGTTATGAGTAGTTTTTGAGATTTATAGCTTTTGTGCCTAAGTTATGCCTATCTCAGCGAAAAGAAAGTTGGGGTGTCACAGGACCCGTAGAAGGATTTCAAAGGGTCAATGGTGGAGATGATTTTGGAGAAACAGATGTTCGAGAAACATGATTTGGAACAGCTGCTACAGTGTTTCTTGTCTTTGAATATGAGACAATAACATGGAATCATCGTCGAGGATTTCACGCCGGCGAAGGTGTCCGATAGTGAGTTGTTGTTGGAGAGGGCGAAGGTGATGGCCGTGGAGTTTATGCTGCAGGTGAATGAGGCAATAGCGAGGAGAGAAAAATAAAAAAAGAAATTAATAAAGCTTACATGTACACTCCATGTCATATGTTTTATTTTTAATAAAGCTTACATGGACTCCAAATCAGCAGGGAACCGGCGCCATGTCAGCAAGTAAACTGAGAAACCTATAAAAAGTTCTATGTGAAA
>CM008336.1:32978676-32993527 GCA_002525835.2 Ipomoea batatas | reverse complement strand
GGCGTATCCGTTCGACCCGACCACCCAGTGGGGGGCGAACTCACCCCGGTTCTACCAGCAACCGTACGCCCCTCCTTATCCGTTCCAGCCTGTTCAGCCGCAAGTGCAGCCTCCAGTACCGCATCCTGACACCGCGACGATCGAGGCCGCTGCCACGCCCCCGCCCGTGCTGAGAAGGGCTCAGTCTGAAAGGCGATCGGCGACTTCTAGGTTGAGAGATCCAACCCCGGCGCGCCGTCCCGCGCTATCCGGTCTAAGCACGTCCGGTTCCCGACAACCACCGGATCGGGAGGAGGCGCCTCGAGTCAGCATCCTTGATCGGATAGATCCACCGGTCGCGCGCAGCCGCAGCTCGTTACGCTTGCCGGCTGCAACCGAGGCCGATTCGAGTGAGGCAGCTCGTCCGACTCCCGTCGCCAAAGGCACCGTGAACCCGCGCGTTCTTCCGGCCTTACGCGGGGAATCCTTGACCAGGTCCGAGCAGAATTTAATAGGTGGAAGCGCGAGGAAGGGACAGACCGCCTCAACGACCGGGCCAGCAGCCTACTCCGAACGCCCTTTACCCAGGAGATCATGAACGCGCCTTACCCGATAGACCTGCGCGTTCCCGGGGACAAGGAGTACGCGGGCAAGTCTGATCCCGAGCAACACGTGAACCTCTACTATGGTAACATGCTGATGATAGGGGTTTCTGAGGCCGTTATGTGCAGAGCGTTCTACTCAACACTGACCGGGAGAGCCGTAGAGTGGTTCCGCACTTTAGAACCCGGTACCATCTCGAACTTCCGAGACCTGGCCCAACGATTCGTCGACCGCTTCGCCATGTCCAAAACGGTGAAGAAGCACTTCTCTCATCTAGAGAACGCCAAACAGTTGGACGGAGAACCGCTCTCCGCCTTCATCGAGCGGTGGAACAAGGAAATGTTGGAGATCGAGCCCGTCGACGACGTGACTGCCACCAACTTGCTGCTCAACTCCTTGAGAGCGGGGAACCTGTATCAGGACCTCATACTCCGGCCTGCAGCTTCTTACGAGGACACGGTCCGCCGAGTGGTGGCCTACGCAACCGCTACGGAAGCCAATTCCGCAAAACGGATGATGGAAACTGGGGGACCAAGGAGGGATCACGGCCAGCGAGACCGACGCCCGAACAACCCACGACAAAAGGACCGTGATGGAAACCCGGTCTACACCCCGTTGACCAGACCGGTCGCAGAAGTCCTGCAATTTGCTCAGAGCTGCAACCTGATCCAACTACCCGCTCCGGCGAGAGATGGCCCGGATAAGGAGGAATACTGCGCATATCACCGTAATCGGGGGCACGATACCGAGGAGTGCCATGTGCTCAAAGGCCTGATTGAGGATCTGCTACAGACCGGAGAGCTGGCCCAGTTCGCTGAGAAGAAGAAGAAGAATCGGCGAGGATGGAGAAAGTATTTCAAGAAGGACAAGGACAAGAAAGACAAAGACCCCGACCTAGATAGGGAACCCCCAGCGGCCGCTCAGAAGCAAGTGATACATGTGATCTTCGAAGGGCCCGAAGGCGGCGACACCGCCGAAGACCGTCGAAACTGGGCTCGGGATCTACATGTCGCGCTCGTCGAGGAGATAAATCCCGAGAAGAGGACGAAATTGGAACCCATTGTTTTCACCGACCGGGACCTGCCGAGCAGCTCTAATTGCGCAACCGAAGCCTTGGTGGTGACCATAGACATCAACGGCGTCGACGTCCAGCGAGTCATGGTGGACACGGGGTCGAGCGTGAATGTCATGTATCTAGAGGTCTTTCGAAAACTCAAATTGGATTGATCCGAGCTCATGCCTGTCAGGACTCCGCTCTCGGGGTTCACCGGTGCGATGATTCACCCAGAGGGGGTTGTTCGTCTGCCCGTAGAGGTCGGGACTGTTCCGAGGGTGCTTCGCGTGTTCATGGAATTCGTCGTCGTAGACCTGGCGTGTGTCCACAATGTAATCCTGGGCAGGCCGGGAATATCTCAGCTCGGCGCAATAATCTCAATGCCGCACCTGTGCATGAAGTTTCAGACGCCAGAAGGGGTAGGCACGGTTCGAGGGGACCCCCAATCCGCCCGACGGTGCTATGTCCGAGCGGTGCAAAAACAGGACGCCAGCACGTCCCGGGTCAACACCATCAACAAGAAGAAAGAAGACGTCCGGGTTGAACGCCCTGAGCCATCAGAGGAGGTTGAGTTAGTAGTGCTTTCGGGCTCCCGACCGGAACGTACCGTGAAGATCGGTTCGGCCTTACCCCCCGAGCTGCAGACTGCTGTCATCGCCGTCCTCTGGGAATACGCTGACATCTTTGCCTGGGGCCCGGAAGATATGCCCGGGATCGATCGCCAGACCATATGCCACAAGCTGGCCGTTCGCCCGGGCGCCCGCCCTGTCAAGCAGAAACAAAGGCACCTGGCATCTGATCGGTGAGAGTTCGTCCGTTCTGAAACGAGGTCGCTAGCAGCAGCCGGGCATATACGGGAGGTTCATTACCCCGAGTGGCTGGCGAACGTCGTCCTCGTCCCCAAGCCGCCGGCCTGGAGGATGTGTGTGGACTATACCGATGATCTCAACAAGGTGTGCCCGCTGGATCCGTACCGTTTCCCGAGTATCCACCAGATGGTCGACGAGACCGCCGGCGCCGAGTTGCTGAGCTTTATGGATGCGTTTAAGGGGTACCACCAAGTGATGATGGCCGAGGAGGACGAGGCAAAGACCGCTTTCAAAACGCCGGACGGCCTATACTGTTACCGAGTCATGCCATTCGGCCTCCGGAATGCGGGGGCTACCTACCAGAGGATGGTGAACGCTTTCTTCGGGGAGCTGATCGGTAGGACTATGGAAGCTTATATCGACGACATGCTGGTGAAAAGTAAGCGTATGCACGACCACGCTTCAGACCTTAGGCGATGTTTCGAGATAATGAGGCGTAACCGGTTGAAGCTCAATCCAACGAAGTGCACGTTTGCTGTCCAGACCAGCAAGTTCCTGGGATTCATGATGACGAGAAGGGGGATCGAGCCGAACCCCGCCAAAGTCAAGGCGATCATGGACATGAGACCGCCGACTTCGGTCCGAGAGGTCCAGTAGTTAACCGGTCGGCTGGCTGCCTTAAGCCGTTTTTTGTCCAAACTCGCCGAGCGGGCCCACCCGTTCTTCCAGACGTTAAAGAAGACGTCCGCCTTCACGTGGACGGAAGATTGCCAGCAGGCCTTCGAGAGCTTAAAAGAATATTTGGCTTCGCCGATTGTGTTGTCTAGACCGGAGCCCGGCGAGGAACTGCAGATCTACCTCTCCGCCTCCGACCGCGCGATCAGCGCGGTCCTTTGCCGAACCAACCCCGAAGGAATACAACGCCCGATCTACTACATTAGCCACGTGCTCCAAGGTCCCGAGACACGATACTCCCGACTTGAAAAGGTCGTCTTCGCGTTGTACATGACCGCGAAGAAGCTCACACCTTACTTTCAGGGCCGGCCGATCCGAGTGCTGACCGATCAACCGATGGGCGCCGTCTTGCGAACCACCACTTCTTCCGGGCGACTAGTTAAATGGGCGATGATGTTAACCCAGTTTGCGATTGAGTACACGCCCAGACCGGGACGATGTCGCCTCGTCGACCGCCGACCACGCCTCGGCAGAGTGGGAAATTGCGACTGACGGGTCAAGCTGCAGGAAGGGCGCCGGGGCCAGTATAGTTCTCACAAGTCCGGAGGGTTTCAAGGTCTACTACACCCTATCGCTCACTTTTGCACCAACCAATAACGAGGCGGAATACGAAGCCTTCATAGCAGGTCTAGGTCGCGCCCGTTCTCTAGGAGCTCGGCACGTGAGGATCCAGACGGACTCTGCCCTAGTGGTCGGACAAGTTACAGGAGCCTTCGAGGCGAAGGGAGAGCGTTTAGCCCGGTATCGAGACCACGCCTTGTCGGTTATGGCGTCGTTCGATGTATGCGTCGCCGAACATGTTCCGCGGGCCGAGAATGCAGACGCTGACATGCTTTCCCGGTTGTCGCATGAGGCCCCGGAATACATCTCCAAGGTTGCCCGGGTGGAAGAGTTGTCGGCCGCTTGCATTGATGCACTGACGGTAGCACCGATCGAGACCGAGGCGGATGAATGGATTACCGACCTTCAGACGTATTTAGGAACCGGGAACCTGCCGGAGAACGAACAGAGAGCCAGGAAGGTAAAGCTACGCGCCCCCCGCTTTCAAGTGCTCGACAACCGCCTTTACCGGAGGTCTTATGGCGGGCCGTTGATGAGATGTTTGTCCCGGTTCGAGGCCAAGTTAGTGATGACCGAGCTGCATTCTGGACTTTGGTCTGCTCATCAGGGGGGCCGGGCCCTGGCTAGAAGAATTATGTTGATCGGGTACTACTGGCCGTCGATCCAGCTGGACTGCGAGGCACTAGCCAAATCGTGCGAGTCGTGCCAGTTGTACGCGCGCGTCCCGGGCAGGCCGGCCACCTTCTATCACCCGGTCAGTACTGCAATACTGTTCGCCAAATGGGGAGTAGACATCCTGGGACCTTTCCCACAGCTGACCGGTCGACGTCGTTTCATCATCGTCGCCGTGGATTACTTCTCAAAGTGGGTCGAGGCCGAGCCGTTGGCGACAATCACCTCCCAGCAGTGTGCCCGTTTTGTTTGGCGGAACGTGATCTCCCGTTTTGGGGTGCCAGTTCAGTTGGTAACCGATAACGGAAAACAGTTCGAGAGCGAGTATTTTCAAAACTTCTTAGCGACGGTCGGAACCAGGTCGGTCCGTTCTTCCGTAGCATACCCCCAAGGGAACGGTCAAGTAGAGAACGCGAACCGGACTATTTTGGAGGGGCTGAAAAAGAAATTGCATTCGGCCGGTCGGAGTTGGGCAGACGAGCTCCCGTACATCTTGTGGACATACCGGACTACGCCCCGTGAAGCCACGAAGGAGACGCCGTTCACGCTGGTCTACGGCGCCGAAGCTCGCCTACCAGTAGAAGCTTGGATACCAACCTCGCGAGAGCGGGATTATGATGAGGACGGTAACGACTCTCTGATAGTCACCGAGCTAGACTTAGTGGAAGAGAGGAGAGCTGCTGCAGCCCGAAGGGTGCTGCAAAATTTGTCAAAAGGGTGCTGCAAAATTTGAAGGATTGATTACTTTCATAGAATTGATGTTTCCAGAAGGGTGCTGCAAAATTTGGAAGAGCAAATTGATTATCGCAAAATTTGGAAGAGCAAATTGCATCGACGGCGAGTAGGTGCAAGGGAGAAGAAGAGCTCGTAAAATGACCATTTTGCCCTCAGTTATAAATAATTAAAAAATTGGGTTATGATTTTCCGGCCAAATTTGATCGGTGATTTGGCCGGAGGACCAAATCTGTTAAAAAAAGCATAGTTAATGGACTAATTTGTTAGTTTTTAAAGTCAAGTGTTGCAATTAACATGAGCCCTATAGTCATAGGACCAAAAGTGCAATTTACTCTTATATATAAATATATTATTTATGTAGTACGTATAAAAAAGAGAAGAAAGAAAGAAAATGAAATATATAATAATAATATTTCTTTAGTTATTTGTGTTGTACGTGTGTTTTATAAAAATAAATTAAAATAAAATGTTTTCTTTTATTTATATGTACCGTATGTGTTATTTGTATATATATATTTCTTATATTTTTGTGTGTAATTATCATGTATGTATTAGTTGTAAAATGAAATTATTAATTAGTATTATCTAGAATTGAGATATTAATTGATTGCTAGTATTTGCATGAAATTAGGAATTTGTGTGGTTGATGTTAGACATGTATGCCCTAGGAGCCATCATTTATTGTTTTGGGCATTAATTTCTTATTAAATAAATATAATAAATAATTGTTTTATTTATTTTATTAAGGCTTAGTTAATCTTTGATATTATTCCATACAATCTTCTTAATTCTTCATTCTTAAGAGTTAAGAATATGAGTGACGAAGAATTAATAAATGAAGTATTGTAAAATGTTCCTAGTCATAGGAATTCTAATTGGGCATTAGAATTCCGATAAGACTAGCACATTGTCCTTCTTATGGTGAGTCTCATGCCATTCTGTATGAGATACAGAGAGTGGACATGTGGATGATTGTTGAGAACAAGTCATTGAACATTGACTGACTACAACGTATCGCATGGTGTTTACCTACGTGTCATCGGTATGTTGTATGTTACAAGTATGCAATAATCCTTTGACTTGAGACGACATGGTTGTCTCGTACATATGGTGGACTACTTTTTGTCAATATGCGCCTTTTGTTCCTTATGGGACTATAAGTGTACTTGGTGGCCTAGTTCAGTATTGTACGGAGACATGTGTGCGTTCAATAGAGGATCCACCGCCTTGAGGTAACAAGGATGTTCCAGTCTATTCAATAATCATACAACGAGAATCTCTGGCCAGAGTATAATGAAGTTGGACTTCAGGTTAAGAATATTGAATAGACATATTGACCGGGTTTATGGGTTTGACCAAGTTTGACCATGACCTTTACCTGGTTTGGAACAAGTGTTGTGTGGAAGGAATGTTGCATGATATTTGTAACGGAAATGTTCATTATAATATATTAAAATATATTCATTGTCAACTAGGTAGTCATGATATACTGCTAGGTGTCACTCATGACTTACGAGTTATTTAATAATGAGTTATTAAATATTACTCGTTGCTAGTTTGACTATGAACCTAGAAAGTCACACCTTAATGGTTCGTGGTAATGCTGAGAACTTTAAAAGAAATCGATAAAGAGTTATCGATATTGAATTAATACATTAATAATTGATTAATGGATTAATTCAATATTGGGTAGTTTTGGGCTTTTAAAGGCTAGCACCTTTGGGCCCAAACCAGGCTATATATATTGCCTTGCCCAATTTCTTAAGGAATAGAGAAGAGATACAGAGATTAAGTCTGAAAAGAGTTTCACGTAGAAATCTCTAGGAGTTCTCGCGTGCCCGACCGGTGGACAGACTAGAGGCCGGACGATTGGACGGTTTTGATTCTGCCAAAGCACGCTTCAAGGGTAAACTTTTCTAACTCCCTCGTTTACATAGAATCATAGAAAAAGTGATTTGATGCTTCCGCTGCGTATGTATGTTTTTCTAACAGTTGATAGAAATTTTAGTGTGTATGTATATTTGTATCCTGTACGTATGTACGTAGTTTAAAAAAATTATTTAATTATTTAAGTTATATTCTGGTTTTATTAATTTGTATGGATTTATGTTAAATATGGATAGGTAAATATTTTGAAAAATTATCTTTAGTGATAATTGATCTTTTTGACATTTTTTTGGGAATAAGGATTTTTTTTTTATTCAAAATTCTATTTTATGAGAGATTGAGAATTTTGGACAAATTAGAGTTTTCGAATAAAATATTCCTTTACAAATTTTCAAGAGATTTTGGTATGGAAAATGAGTTGGAAAATTATATTTTCATAAAAATTGGAAGCTATGTGAAGTTTAACATTTGATTATGTGATTGAATTTTAATTGTTGTAGAGGAGTGCCCGTCAGGAACAATCATCGGATACTAGGTCACTATGGTGTATTCTGTAGGTATGTGTCTATGTACCCTAAATTACAGGGTAGTCAGTAGAAACTTTATCCTGGCTACTAGGGCTGATAACTTCCTGTTGAGGCTTGGAATCCTCATTCGGGGGTGTGCACACTTAAGGTTAGAGTTCGGTTTCTGAAAGTGAAAATGAGAATTTTTGTGTAGTACAACATAAGTTATGTTACTAGGGCCTAAAAATAAAAGGACCCTTTCCCATTACGTTTATGTATGATTTTGCTTCCATATTATCACTATTATTTTTGTTATTATATTAACAATTTTTCTGAGCAAAGGAAATGCAGTTGAATTTTCTGAAAGGTTTGGTAAAAAGACTACTACCCCTTTTTCAAATTATATATTATTAAAAAAATTATTTTTAGGGGTAGGCAAGTCCCTTACTTAGCATGTTCTGCAAACCCCTTTTTACTTGTTGTGTTTTGCTGTTGCTTGTGTAAGTAGCATGGAATAAATGATAAGAGTTGCAGTGGCGAGAACAGTAGATTGAGTTGCTGTTAGCTCGGGGATTTAGCAAAATAAAGGATTATGTAATGAAGATTATTTAAGGATTTTATATTAATACTTTGAGGATTATGAGAACTTGAAGTTATTTTTAATTTGGGATTTGTTTGAGACTAGCCTTGCATCTAATCAAGTAGGATTAGGTGTGGCGGTAGCACCCTTGAATAAAGTTGTTGTGAATTTTGATTATTATGAATTTAATAAGTATTAATATTTCCTTTTATAGTAAGGCTATTTTTAGTAAGCATCGGGATGTGAATTTGGGGGTGTTACAGGTTCCCATTGATTATTGGCATATTTTTCTTCACTTGGTCCCATGGGATATCCATCATCCTCAATGTCATCATCGGGTACAATAGTGACTCCCCAACGCCTAGCCAATGCTAAGGTTTCCTCATCTAATTCATACCTCCAACACTTGGTAAATTAGTATAGTGATCATATGACGGTTGAGTGTTTTTGGAGTATGGTGTGTAATGAATGGGTGGGGGGTATGGATTTGGAGAGTAATCTTGTGGTGGGTAAGGATATTGTATGTGGTGGATTGAAATCTTGTGAAGGTTGTGGGTAAGGATTTTGGTAGTTTGGAGTGTATTGACAAAAATAAAGTCTGTACAAGTCGGGCCCTAAAGTGACCCGGACTAATAAAAGAGGCCATAGCTTATACATGCAAACAAAAAGCTAACTAGGCAAAAGGAATGCTAAAAAAACAAAAGAGGGAGTTCTAAACCCATCAACCTAGGGTCTCCCTTACCTAGCTTTCAAAACTTCTCAATGCTCCACCCAAGTTTCATGCCCCACACAAAAGAGTGGGACAGATACCCGAATGGCTCAACCATACAAACAATATTCATATTCCCTGCTCCCCTTAGAATAAACACCAATCCCCGAGGTACAGATCTCTGCATGTTATCCCCGGGGACTTATGAGGTATTCACCCTAAGCAAGAGTAGGGGTGTAAATGAGCCGAGTGGTTCGCGAGCCGCTCGGTCAAAGCTCGGCTCGAGCTTGGTCAAATTCGAGCTCGAGCCGAGCTCAAGCGGCTCGTTTAATAATCGAGCCGAGCTCGAGCTCTAATGTCTTAAGTTCGTGGCTCGTCGAGCCGCTCGCGACCCATATATATATATATAGATAATATTATACACACACACACACACACACACACACACACATATATATATATATATAATATGCATATATATATATATAATATATACATATAAAATTATAGTTTATTTTTAATTTAAACATGAATTTAAAATCAAATAGGTTAAATTTGAGCTCAAAATCAAACTCAAACTCGAGTTTGGTCCTGATCTCGAGCTCAAATTCAAGCAGCTCAAGATCGAGCTCGAGCTTGAGCTCGAACAATCGAGCTACTCGAGCCGAACTCGAGCAGCTCGAAAATTGGCGAACTCGAGCTCGAGCTCGAGCCGAGCCTTCCTTAACGAGCTCGAGCTCAAGCTACCCTAGGCTCGAGCTCGGCTCGGCTCGTTTACACCCCTAAGTAAGAGCCCTCCCCCATCTCCATCCTCAATCTCAAAGCAACCCCTAAGCGTACGGATCTCCGCATTTTCATCACCAGGGGCTTATAGCTAGTGAGACCAAGCGGTGGCTCCCTCCCCAACACCCTTAACATGCAAGTCAATCTTCCCCGCACAGAGCTATGTGTTGTAACCGAGAAAGACTTTGCAACTCAACATGCTAAGCAATGTTTTCTCCTTTTTCTCACCCTCTTACCATAAATCTTTTCATTTTCAGCCTTCCAACATATTTTCCATCAACCTTCCCTTTGTGTTTCTTCACATACATCTTTGCAAACATCAAACGCATTCAATCCCACTCAAAGGTACTCCCACTTCAGTGTGTGTGCTATGCATGAAACCTGGGCAGTACACTTCAAGCAACAAAACAGATAATGGAGACCAAAGATTTATGAACATAAAACCCTCCCTAATGCGTCAGCCTCCCTATACCCATCATTCTCATCAAACAAACATCACAGTTAAAACAAATTCAACAGCTCAACTCCCTCTTTAGAGCTTCCTTGCTGCAACTATCTTCATGCCAAACTATATCAAATTAAGTGCCTGCTCCCATTCCTTCTTACTGCAAGATCAGCTCCTGTTGCACCATAAGAGGATCAGGGCCAAATAGTCTATCCCTTCCTCTCCAGTACACCTGCAAAACAGAAACCATATTAGCAGACCTCTCCTCTCCAGCATTTCTCTCAATATCTCCTCATTTTAAAGTGTCACTCTCACTTTTTTTTTTCAGTCCTCATTCCTTCAAACAACACTCAGTATTTCTCAACATAATTCCCTCATTCAAACAACTTCTTTTCTCTCATTTTCTCTCAACTTTGACTCATCACTCCTCTCACTCTCTTCATTCACTCTCTTTTTTCCTTCATCATCATTTCATTTTTTTCCATTTTTTTTCGACCAACCCCCATTACCCTCCTCCCTTGCCTGGATCCCAAACAAAATAGGATGGCCTCCACAACCAGCCACCCCTCCATGTCTTTTTAGAACTATGCATAATCACTACCAGGCACAAACAGGAACTGGGGCAAACCCTCCAAAGCCAACAGGTGGGTAAAGGCTCTAGGGAGCCCTCCCACCTTTCTAAATGAGCAATTCTTGCCCTTGCACCTCTCCACCAGTCATTCAGCAACACAATTGACTTTCTCATTGCATTTCCTACCAGCACCATTCCAAATCTGTGGCAGGAGTTCAGTCTTCAGACACTCCTCATCATTAGATTCAATCAAGACTCTTTCCACTCCTTTTGTCCTACTCCATGACCAACAGTCCATAAACATCTCCTTCACCAGTTCATTTAATGAGTCATTGTACATCTCACCCTTTGAATATATTCCAGCACCACAGAAATGACCCTTAGTGTTTCTCACAAAGTATCCACAAGAACTTTTATCCACACTCACAACACAGTTTATTTTTACCCATCCCTTTGGAGGTTTCTCCCAACAGACAGCCTTAGTGAGTCTCTGACTGCCAAAGTTCCTTGTTCTTTTCATTATGATATTCCAATTAGGTGGCATAGGATCCCATTGTGGCCACCTTCTATTAATACATTATGCAATTCCTTTCCCTACCTTAAAAATCACACTGGATACAACCCTCCTTCCACCTCCATATTTGCAGTGAGTAAACTGCACCCATAGTTCCCATAGAATCACAATAGGGAGCCTATCTCTAATAAACATTGACAACCTATTCTCTCCTCTCCTTCCTTCCTTCCACCACTCATAGCACCTCTACATAATCCCCACTCCCTGCCTTCTAATCCCCAAAGATCCCTCAAAGTAACCCTAGACTTGATCAGCAGCCTCTCCATTACAAAACAGGTGATGAAGACTACACAATTCATGTTATGAACAGCATAAACACCTTGACACAATGTTGAGCCCAAAGTGCAGCAATCTATCATCTGTGGGCAATTTCCTTTTAAAAACTCTCCATGCCGAAAAAGACATTTTCCAGGGCACATGCCTAGCCCAACATCTCTTATACCACCATCTCCTATCCACCTCTGCCCCTCCTCTCTCTATTTCCCGCATCAGCTTCTTTGCAGATTTCATAGAAAACTCCTTAGTGGAAACAGGATTCCACCAAGGAGTGCCCTATCTATCATCATCCAACAAAAATTCTCCATCAAGACCCTGCAACTCTTCAACATGCACCCCCAGCCCATCTAAATCAAGCATACCCTCCCTGACATAATTTTTCAGTTGTTCCCTTGATTGACCCTTCCCTTGTAAACTTAAGTTAACAGCCAGAGCCCCCTTCCCTAACCAGTTGTCCCACCATACATTCACCTCACCCCTTCCAATTTTCCACACAAATTTATTTTCAATTTGCTCTCTGATTTCAATCATTGTCCTCCACACATGGGAATCCTTATACTGCCACCCTTTGCAAACAGGGTGCACCTTCTTACAGTACTTAGCTTTCAGAAACCTCCCCCAAAGAGAATCTTGAGTTCTAAACTTCCACCACAACTTAGCACCTACAACCTCTATCATTTCCTCCAAGTTCCCAAATCCAACCCCTCCCTCATCAATTAGTTTTGCAAGTGTACCCCATGAACTCCAATGATATCTCCCATTCCCATCCACTTTCCCCCCAGAAGAAATCAGCCATCAACCTCTCTATTTGTTTGATTGCAGCCTTGGGGGGATTGACTGCATAAAACATATGAGCAGGCATAGCCTCCAACACAGTCTTAATGAGAACAACCCTCCCCCTATGAGACAACAGCCTGTTTTTCCATCCTTTACACTTAGCTTGTATCCTTGCTATTAAACCTGCAAACAAAACAACCCTCTTCCTTCCCACATAAATTGGGCAACCAAGATATGTGAAAGGAAAATCTCTATGCTGGAAGTTAGTCACCCTCCTTACACTAGCAACTATTTCTCTTGATACTCTCCTATACATATAAAACTCACTCTTTTCTTTATTCACCATTTGCCCTGACTGCCCCTCATAAACCATCAAAGTTTCCATAACCTCACTTAGTGCTCTCTCCTTTGCTGAAGAAAAAAACTATCATATCATCAGCAAAAGCTAGATGACTGACTCTAGGACCCTCACTAGGTTGGGAGAACCTCACCTCATTTTTCTCAAGTAATTTAGAAAGTAATTCAGCAGCAACAACAAACAAAGGAGGGGAAAGTGGGTCCCCTTGTCTCAAACCTCTTGTGGAGTGGAAAAAACCTTTTTGTTCCCCATTAACTATGACAGAGTACCATATGTTATTCATAATACCATTTACCAACCCTACCCACCTTTCACAAAACCCCAGCTTCCTTAAAACATTCAACACACAGTCCCAAGCCATTCTATCATAAGCCTTAGACATGTCCAATTTTAGGATCACATCTTCATTGGCAACAGTCATTCCATGGCACAATTCTTGAGTCAACACAATGTAATCAATAATATCCCTCCCCTTTATGAATCCAGCCTGATTAGGAGATATGATCCTAGCCAAGATATCAGCCATTCTCATGACCATTATCTTGGTTAGGATCTTATTGCAAAAATTACTCAAACTTATAGGCCTGAATTCAGCAAAGTAGGAGGGATTTGCAACTTTTGGAATTAAAACTATTGTGGTGTGTGTTATCCCTTTTGTGAGAGTTTTCCCTTCAAAGAAGCTTTTAACAAAATCAAAAAGATCATCCTTTATTACCTCCCAGCAGATCTGATAGAAACCACCTCCAAAACCATCTGGTCCAGCTGCACTTGTTGCATTCATACTGAAACACTTGATTTAATTTCCTCCAAAGTAGGAGTTGAGACCAATTTTTTGTTCTCCTCCTCTGTAACCATTTCCTGCAAGTATTCATCCTCAATGTAATCATCGGGTACAATAGTGACTCCCCAACGCCTAGCCAATGATAAGGTTTCCTCATCTAATTCATACCTCCAACACTTGGTAAATTAGTATAGTGATCATATGAGGGTTGAGTGTTTTTGGAGTATGGTGTGTAATGAATGGGTGGGGGGGGTATGAATTTGGAGAGTAATCTTGTGGTGGGTAAGGATATTGTGGTGGATTGAAATCTTGTGAAGGTTGTGGGTAAGGATTTTGGTAGTTTGGAGTGTATTGAGAGTATGAGTTTTGGGGGTGGAATTGTGGTGGATGAAAAGTTTGAGATTGAGCATCATAGTAATGGTTAAGAGGTGGGACTCAAGTTGTGCAAGGATTTCCATATCCATCATATTAGTTGCCCTCATAAGATTGACAATCATAGTATCTTTTTTGATCCATCATGGAACATCCCTTTCAATCAAATCTAAAGATATAGACTTGCAGGCACATTAGCAACAATTTTTTAAATGGTGATTAAATAAAATAAAAAAAAACTTGATCTCCTAAGAATTCACTAACTTTAATGCTAGAAATAAAACAATCACACAATACAACCAAATAAACCAAGCAAACGAAGATTTAGACATTAAAGTATGGCACATACTTGTATGATATGTAAAAACGTGATGAGTAGAATGGTGATAGTAAAAAGAGGGTGTAAATGTCGTTCCGCTGAGGATTGGGACTATGGCACATACTTGTATGATATGTAGAATTCTAGGCATTAAAGTATTGGAATTCACTAGAATCCAAGCAAACGAAGATTTAGGAATGGAAATAAAATAAAAGATGCAAATTAAATTAGGAATAAACTATATGATAAAAGAATGGGTCAGATTAGGGGTATTGCAATCTTGATACTCTAACAATATCAAAATTAGGGAAAAATAATTAACCAAAAGATTTATTGGCAATGCACTCAAGAATTCAGTTCAGCTACTTTCGTAATCAATAAATTAGAATTTGGCTAGGATTGCTCCACTTTCGTGATGCATCAATCTTAACCTTAAAAACACAAAAGCATTATAAGCCACCAAATTACCCCTATTCTCATAGTAGGAAAAATTGGGTTGAAATTGGTTATGCTTAGTCTTTCACGCAACTTTCATTGTGATGAAATCCTCTCCAAAGCAAATCAATAAAAGTTGCGCATCAATCTATACTATATATAAAAGCATTATCCTCCTTCCAAACTTTCCCGCCCAAAGTTAGTGGCATTTTGGTAAAATCAGTTATTTTATTTATTTATTAATTATTAATTTTTTAATTAATTTATTAATTATCCACCCATGCGTGCCTATTATGGTTAAATGTTGGTGATTGAATAATTGGATTAATT
>CM008336.1:32965337-32978492 GCA_002525835.2 Ipomoea batatas | reverse complement strand
GTTAAATTAAAATGTTAAATAGGTAATATAATATGGTAATATTAATTGGTGATTGAATAATTGATGATATAATTGGTGTGATATAATTGGTGTGATATATTTGGTGATATATTTGTAATATATGTAATAGTATAAATAGAGCATTCTGCTTGACTACAGCAGAACAAACTTTAGGGAAGACTGATTCGGCGTTTCATGAGCTTTCAAATTCAAAGAATATTTGGGAAAGCATCCAAGAAGAGGAAGAAGACATTTGCTTGAAGATTAAGGTACGTTAAGGCACCCATCTACAGGCTTTAGAAATTTCCTGCAGATTTGATAAAACTTTTACTTTCTCTTGAAAAATAATAGCATTCTGAAAAAAAGAATATATATATATACACACATAGTGCAGTATGGTAGTATGGTTTTATTTGTTTTTGTAGGTGTGTTTGATGGAAAGGAAATAAATCGGTATCCAGCAATAGAAGATTCTATCTCCATCAGGAAGCATATAACACAGTTCATTTGTAATGGAGCAAAGGTATTTTATTAAATTCTTAGTAGTTACAATGTGTTGTTAACTACTTCGTCGTTTTATAATTAAATTCCAGCCAAGTTCACAATGTTTGGTATTTTTAACTATTTAAGAATCAATATATTTTTTGCAGTTGTATCTTCAGTGTAAAGCTTACTGATCTTTTTAAATGGCAGCAATGATATGTAATAAGAAACATGGAATTAGTTAGTTTGTGTGTTGTTAAAGTATGTAATGTAATGTACTCCTACTTTGAATTTCAAAACATCTTCACTTTTAAAAAAGTTCAAACAGAGAAGGCAGACGAAATTATTGTGAAGAGGCTTAAGGGCTCACTTACCATTGTGTCTGTAAGAGGAAACACAGAGTTACAACTTGATTTCATTTCTTTAATTCTACTAATATATTGTATTCAATAATGGTAACCACCTCTTATTGAAATCTTCTTAACCTTTGTATGATGAAAACCTACAAAAAATACAATATACTGTTAGTTCCAAAAATTATAAAAAGTTTTGGAGCTTTTTACATCATAGGATTTTACATATTATATCTCACAATGCATGTACATATTCAAACTTGGATGATGGACATATGCCATACTCTAACTATTGCAAGACGAATGAAGAATGAAAAAGTTGTAAGAAGAATTGCAAGAATAGGTTACATGTGGATGATGAACATATGGCATTCAAGTGAAGAGCTAACAATTGCAAGAAGAATGAAAAAGTTTAAGGTGTCAACTACTATATTGAAGATAAATGTACAGTGGAAGCATTTCTGTTATTTTAGATTCAAACTCTTTATCATTAGGATCTAAAATAGTATTCTTTAAATATATCTAAAGCACTAATGCACAATATATGAACACTTTTTTTTTTAATTCTATGAACAATATATAAATAATATTCGAGTAACTAAGCTACTACTAATATAGCACAAACATAATGTGGAAAATACTTGGCTTAACAATTATAGGAGGCAAGAGGAAGCAAAGTATATCAGATAAAAGGTATGTTGAAATCCCAAAATTATTGTATTTGTTTCATTTTCAAAATAATGACTAGCAAATAATGACATCAATGTGGTCATCCCAATTGTTATGGTAATAAATTACTGTAATAAATGGTAATGGTAATCTTATGGTAATAAATCGTAATTATAATAAATTGTTATTGATCATATTCGTAATGTTAATTATTAATTATTAATATAGAATAATAATATTAATGGTAATTGTTATTGTTATTAATAAATCGTAATTATATTAAATTTGTGTGATTTATTTATATCTTAACATTTTATGATTTTACATTACTTTGAATATGCAGTTATTTTATTCGTTTATTCATACCATGTTCAGAGGTGAAATTATAATTATATTACTTATTAATTATATGGAAATGAATATTAAAATCTTTTTATGAATGAAAAAGGAAATAAATATTACACACGGGAATATGTTATTAATATTATGTTACTAATGTTACTAATTGGCACACAAATCATGCCAAATGAAAAAGGAGATTAATAACAAAAATTCACTATAAATATAACATGGCTTCCCCTATGCAAAAATTAGTAACCACCAAATGAATATTTATTCCTTTTATGAAGGAAAAAGGAAATTAATATATTCATAATTCACTGGAAATATAATCGACAATTATATTATAATTATAATTATATTAATTATTTAGAAGGAAAAACAAAATGAATTTATTAATATTTTCACTGAAAATATATTCAACAATTATATTTTTATAATTATATATATTAATTTTTAATCATATGGAAATTAACATTAAATTTTATGAACGAAAAGGAAATAAATATTACACGGGAATCTGTTATTAATATTTTCTTACTAATTGGCAAGGAATCAGGCAAATTAATTGGCAATTATCCGGAAAAAAGAATGGAAAACAATATTAATTCTTTTAATGAAGGAAAAAGGAAATGAATATACTCAAAATAAAATGGAATATTATGAAAAATGAAATGAGTATATTAATATTTCACTGGAAATATAACACAACTTTTTCCTATGAAAAAATTAGTAACCACCAAATGAATGATTATGAAAAAATTATAAAGGAAAAAGAAATGTAAAATAATATTAATTCTTTTTATGAAGGAAAAAGGAAATGAAATATTAGGAAAAACGAAATGAACATATTAATATTTTACTGAAAATATAAAACAACTTTTTCTACGAACAAATTATTAACCACCAAATGAAATATTAGGAAAAAATTATGAAGGAAAAAAATGGAAATTAATATTAACTTTTTTAGGAAGGAAAATGGAAATGAATATATTTATAATGAAATGAAATGTTAGGAAAAAATGAAATGAATATATTAATATTTCACTGGAAATATAACACAACTTTCCATATGAAAAAATTAGTAACCCACAAATGAAATATTAGGAAAAAATTATGAAGGAAAAAGGAATGAAAATCAATATTAATTCTTTTTTATGAAGGAAAAATGAAATGAATATATTTGAAAGAAAATGAAATATTAGAAAAAAACGAAATGAATAAATTAATATTTCATTAGAAATATAGCATAGCTTTCTACAAAAGAATTAGTAACCAACAAATGAAATATTAGGAAAAAATTATGACCAACTTTAGATGTCGTTGATCAAATTCATTAGTACACGTGTGACATGAACACTGCAGAAGGTCGAACATATTTAATATATAATAATAATAATTTTTGTATATACAAATTGACATTCATGTTAACGAAAAATCATTAATTTAGTGTAATTGACTAATAATAATTGCCTAATAATTATTATGGTAATTAAGCTAAATATTGGTCGTTGAATTTATTTTGATACCCCGTAATAATTAAAGTTAAATTATTTCTCATTTTTTCATATTTATTTTTGTAATAATATAATTACTTAAGTTATATAAATATCGATCTTTTATAGATAATTGTAAACAAACAAGTCATATATTATTCAATTAATTGAGTGATACTTTTGCACTAATCTTATAATCAAATAAATGTACATGTTCAATATTAGATTTTTTAAAATAATTTTATATTTAATTTTATTATCTAAATAAATAATAAAAAAATTTATCCGTGAATCACACGGGTAATTGGACAATTATTTGCTCTAATTCAAGCAAAGAAAACATTAGAAAACATAATCAATCCAACCAATGTCATCAATTGCGCTATATACTATTCAATGCTATAATTTATATAATTGTATATCGATCCAAATATTCTTAAAATATTATAACAAATTCATTCCGTGAAACGCACAGGCGAAAATACTAGTTATTAATAAGAGAAATTTATAATCCAATTCAAACATAAAAACCCTAGGTTAATAAATTTTCCCCTTTATGGCTTTATGCAATAATCATAAACCTAGCATCAAGAATAGCAATAGAACCCTAATCCAAACCCAAAAGCTAACTATTCATGCATCATAAAAGTAAACAAATCAAAACTATAATAAATCATCATAAATAGTGCAATAAATCTAAAAAGAAAGTAAATAAAGGAATAAGAGAACTTTACTAATGATGAAGAACAAATCCAACTCCAATTCGTGATTCTAATCTTGAAATTAAATAATCTAATGTAAAAATAATCTAAATTATGCTAGGAAAATATAAAGAGAAGAGGAAAAATAAACTAAAACTAACTAGGGTTCGGAACTCCTTAAATTGTAGAGAATATGTAGAATATATAGGAGATAGATGGGCCTTGAGCCCATGAGGCAACTTCCAATTCTTATTCTTGTTTCCTTTCCTTCCTTTAAGTAATTTCCTTTTCTTCCCAAATGGATCCAAAACATTCCAAAATCATTCCAAAATCCTTCCTTTGCTATTCGTTTTAGGCAGTTGCACCTGTAGACACCAAATATATAAAAGAGTATCAATTTTCCATCAAGAATTAGACAATAACTATCAAAACAACTAAAATATGGAGTAAATAATAGTTCAGAATCAAAGGCATCTGCTCACATGATATGAACTTACAGCTTCTTGCCATACGGGCTGAAGCAACTCTATCAGAACAATCGGAGCCGAGTTCAAAACTCAAAGTTTGGATATGGAATCATAAGCTGATCAACCAAGTAGCTGATGGGTGAAGCGCTTGAGACAGAGTAGGCATGATGCTCTTGTTCTTTGCACAATGAGTTCAAACTCGAGAGAAGATTCATCTTGTGAGAAGTACATCTAGCTTCCGTGGCAAAACTACCCAAGGTGGCATAACTAGCTTTGGAGCCATGACTAGTAAAAATCAAGGTAAGGACTTGATAGGTCAGGATAACTATGCAGGCATACCTAGGAATTCTTAGTCCTATTTTTTGCAGACAGAGAGCTGTTAACATCACATTCCTGGATTCAGAAGGTTGCTTCGAAATAGAGCTATCACCATTCTCCATTTTTTGCCTTTGGTGACGGTCTGGGCGCTCTGAATGTAAGTGGCCGGTAGCATGGCCGGAGTGGTTGATATGGTCAATTCGGGAAGTTGCCGCTACTAAACCACCACGATAGCTGTTGGATGCCCAAAAAATCTGAATAATGAAGTCGGTTGCGATGACCGAGAAATACATTCGTTGATGGTACTGATCACATGAGCGCTCAATGGCCGAATCCGACCATAGTTACGGAACAATCACACTGTATAATCATGAAGTTAGTGATCCACCAAGATGAAGTTGCAGTTGGGGTTCAGCTTTGTTACGATTCCTAGAAGAACGAATATCTTTGATCTGATCTCGACGTGGTCGGGTGGTGGTGGTGATGTACTAACTATGTGCTCGGTCATGCCGGGTGGCGGCTTAAAGATGAATTCCGACCACCCATTCGAAGAAGTAGTGACGGAATATTTCATTGTTGTCGGCAAATAGCCAGAGCAAGCCCTGATAGATCATTGCATCGATTGACTAGATCTGGCTGTGCTTGGAGCATTCTGGGAAGATTAACTTCGAAAACCAGAGAGCTGGGGCCCGCACTCATGGATTTGACACTCCGATTACCAAGCTTATCCAAAGTGACAGCTCAAGGAAAGCTATGGAGTAATAATTAATCTGCATCACTCAATTGGTGGCGATATGATAGCCCGGTGATGCTCGATCAGTTCTTCCTTAATTTGGTTCTTCCATGACAATCATGGTGATGTTGGGCGATCTAGGGCACATCTTCCGCATCATGCATACGTGTAACTTTGATCTGCTTGTGGTTGATAATAGAGAATAGGAATAAATGGAGATGTTGCATGTGTGGTGCCTTATGATCTTTTCAACAGTACGTTTTACCAGTAAACCCAACCAAAATTAGAGTAAATTGTGGCGTGGCCGACCACTTTAAGAACTAGCACTAGCCCTTATTTAAAGCAACGGGAGTCCATGCATGCAATACAGTTTTACAGAGTATCAGAGAATCTGTTCAAGATGCATGCTTGGAGAAAAGCCCATTCAGATTGTGACCTTCATCCGAATCGTTTCACCTCGTCTCGACCACAAAATCAAACCCTAAATTTTATAGGGAGGTAAAATCGGGATATATTCCCTATCAAAAATAATAATAATAATAATAATAATAATAATAATAAGAGTAAATTGCTATTTTGGTCCAATGACTATTGTAGTACTGTTAATTGCTATCCGCGACTTTCAAAAATGTTAATTACGTACCATGACTATGCTTTTTTTCTCAATTTTGGTCCAGCCGGCCAAATTACCGACCAAAAACGGCCGGAAAACATTAAACCCACGTTAATCCTTAATTTGAGAGGGGTAAAAAAGTCATTTCCTATGTTTATTATTTGGTTTTCTTAGTTTCTTCCCAACTATTTTCTAATGCTGCCTTTGAGCGATTACCCTGAAACATCCCAAACCATTGTTTAGGGTTTTAGTTTTCTGCCGAGAATTTAATAAAAAACAAAAAAATTTCCGTATTTCCTGTTCGGCATATTATAGGTGTCATGATCTCCAAATTTAGCTTTAATTTTTTATAAAATTGTTGTAGCTTTATGAGTTTCGTTTTTCTTTTTTGAGAAAAAATTAGTTTGAAAATCACTGTGATGGTGGGCTCGGAGAACTCAGCTGAGACTTTGCCGCCATCAATGGAAGTGGCACCGAGGAATTACGGTGTAACTAGACCGTTGTCTCTTGCGGGGCCGTCTGAGGCCGATATACATAGAAACGCAGCTCTTGAAAAGGTATTTTCTTTTCCAGCTTTGGACAGATTCTGTTATTACTTATTGTTGGTAGGTTGTTGTAGTTAAGATAATCAAGTTCATGTTTATGAGCTGCTTAGTTTTTATCCTATGAATATGGGCTTAAATTTATACTGAAGCTGTTGAGTTTTTTATTTGAAGTTTCTGAGAGATTCTGGGCTGTAGCCTGTATGAGAGCGAGGAAGAGGAAATGACTTTTCCCAAATAATAAACATAGGAAATGACTTTTTTACCCCTCTCAATTAAGGATTAACGTGTGTTTAATGTTTTCCGGCCGTTTTTGGCCGGCTGGACCAAAATTGAGAAAAAAAGTATAGTCATGGTACGTAATTAATATTTTTGAAAGTCGCGGATAGCAATTAACAGTACTACAATAGTCATTGGACCAAAATGACAATTTTCTATAATAATAATAATAATAATAATAATAATGTAATGCCGTCTGTTATTGTTTTATAAAAGAAAAATAAATAAATAAATAAATATATATATATATATATATATATGTATGTACTTTACCGTAAGTAGGTGTGCATATATGTTTAGTGAATATGTATTCTTATATAATTAAACTAGTATTTTCACTCGTGCGATGCACGGAATGGATTTGTCATAATATATTAAGAATATTTGGATCGATATATAATTATATAAATTATAACATCAAATATTATATGGTGCAATTGAAGATATGTTTTAGATCGATTATGTTATCCTTGTTTGACTTCTAGCAAATAATTGCTTAATTAATAGCTAATGTGTAGATGTACGCTTCCGGTGCTGGAACTTTAGAGATTTTATATATCATTGTTTAGAATTTTTATAAATTGGGCAAATATACTCATTTTCTAGTGACTCAGTTATAGGAATCAATTGATATTCTAACTCATATGTATGGAAGGTATATTTTTGTGTAGATATATAGTAATTTTTCTATCTTGAAAAAAACACAATATCACCGGTTGTATTTACACATTATTGGAACCCTCTTTGTAGACAACATTGTTAGCAGTAACACAATCTTGTCCATCCTCGTCTAGAACAAATTAACACTTTCAGGCTATCAAGATGGGTGACTCGGGAGAAAGCCATTTACAATTGAACGTGATTAAAAACTGATTTTTTTCAGCAATAACCCAACGTGAGTTAATGTTCGGTTGGCTTTTGTTGATAGTCATGACATATGCAAGCATCAATGGGAATTATTTATGCTGTAACTTGAAGGGCAATCTCATATCAGAAAGAGCGAGAGGGATAAGAACTTTGGTCCCTTCATGTGTTACATTAATTATTCTTGCTTCAACAATGTGATCTGTCAATCTTGTGATGATGAGTCGCGTACCGTTATAAAGATCAAGATAATGGTCTATCTTCCGTAATAACATAACAGGTGCACCGACGTTTAATTAATGTCAATGAATGATTAAGAAAATCATACAATCTCAAACTATTTAAGAATTTAGGAGTGTGTACTTCTAATAGATTTTCACCGTCTGATTTTGCCATACACAAAGAGTTACAACTTAAATATGTTCGTCCTTTTTGCAATATTCATTTCGCACATGTACTGATTAACTTGATCAACGACATTTAAAGTCGACGGACGGATCACTGACTTTCTAGCTGCGACTCATCAAGCGTGTCATATCTTAGGCTTCGAAATTTTAAAAAATCACTTTTAATGTAATCAAAGCATTGAGTCATAACAATATTGACACTGAAATTTTAATTTTATAATCCACATGTATATATTTTGTGATTTTTTTCCATAAAATTAATTTTGATAGTCAAACTGTAAAACATATTGATTTTACCAATCACTAAATTTCAAAATATTTCAGATTATCAGGTATATATAAATAAAAACTCACATCTAAAGCCTAATTTTTTATGTCAATATTTCATACATATAAAGCAAGTCTCTGACTATTGTGAGCAGTTAGTAACCTTGAGCTTAACATACAAAATAAAGCATTGTGTGATAGAGGGTAGTAACTTTGAGGTAAGACGATTCAAGCATATAAGCATGTTTCTATGCTCTCAAAATTCAAATTATCATATTGGCATCAGGCAATAAACAAAAATATATCATAGTATATGAATCATATATCTAAACTGTTAATCCAAACTTTACTCCAGATTACCAAATGGAGTGTATGTGTAACACCCCAATTTTCCACTCTTATACTTTATTACAAACCAGTAATCAGACGCTGCGGAAGCTTACATCTACTCAACAGAAAACTGGGTGCTACCGCCACACCTAGAGTGAATTCTATCACCTCTTTGACAAACTCCACTCTAAGTGCTAAGGCTAAACTTACAACACCAACATACTACAACAACATCATAGTAGACCTCAACCTGCACTTCTCTTCTATTCTGAGCTCATCGACTATAGAGGTACTCACTAAACTGCATCTGATAAAAACAATACACATTGAAGTGTAGTTAGCGCGACGGCTAAGTAAGGATATCCCGGGTTATTCAAAACTAAATAAAGGTTTTGTAAAAAAATTGTTACATCAAAACCCTATCCTTACTCATCAGCCGAGGTTCTACCTGCAACAGTTACACATAGCAACGTGCACACATAACAGACAACAATTTCAATATCAATCTTGAATCACTTTCCCTCTAGACGAGGTCATACAATAATCATTTACTTACTCAAAGCATATATTGCCAAACATTTAAGCATGTAAGCAAGTAATGGAAAAACACAAATTCCACCTTTTTGTTCTCAATCACTTTATTTGCAAAAACTTTCCCTCAAAAGGGAATTCTCATCACTTTTCACCTTTCAGAGAGATCACCCACAACCTTTGGGTATTTTCAATACTTTTCACATACCTCTTCTCCGTAGCTACAGCGTAACTACATTCATATTTCAAAATCCACTTGCACTACAACAAACTAATTGTTTAGCGACATATACTTAGCGGCGGTTATATATAACCGCCTCTAAATGACTATTTTGAGGCGGTTATAAAACCGCCACTAATTTAATATGAAAACCTAAATAGTTAATTGTTAGCAACAATTACTTGCGACGGTTCATCATAACCACCACTAAAACTCTAAGATAATTAATATTTATGTTTAATGCTAAATGTTTTTAGAAAGAGTGATTTCATTTGATCTGCTCGACTGCTCCCCAAAATCGCAAAACGTCGCCTCTGTCTCGCGCCATTGGCCCCTCGCCATTGATCGCTACAACAACCACTCAAATCTCCTCAAGTGTAATAATGAAGTCATTAAAAGCCGCAATCACAAGTAAATATGCAAATCTACGTATTCTACCATCGACACTCATGACAATCGCCGGTCAGCCGCGCGCCTTCGCCACTTTCTAGTTCGCCAGCTCGTCGCGCGCCTTCACCACCCTCTAGTTCGTCGGCTCGCTGCGCCTTCATCTAATCTTCTTCGCAGTGCCTTCGCGGCTTCGCCTAATGCCCTAATCGCCTGTGTAATCTGAATTGCAAAGGTATTTTATGATTTGGGAATTAGGAATTTAGGCTGTATTGTTGTATTTGTAGAATCCATATTGCATAGCGTATGGAATTAGGATTTTAGGCCTAAATTCCTAAATTTTTTATTGCCTGTGTAATCTGCATTTTGCAATTTCAAAGATATTATGATTTGGGAATTAGGAATTTGCAGAATGCGGCTTCCATATGGAACCAAATTACATAGGTGCATAGCGTATGAAATCCATATACAAATCTTCAATTTGGCAAACTATGTATATTAGGTATTCTGTTCCATGTTTGTAGAATTGCATATTTGCAGAATGCATATTAAGATTTAGGCCATATTATTGTATTTGCAGATTTGCAGATTCCATATGGAACCAAATTGTATTTGCTGATTATTGTTAAACTGGTTAGGATTTTTTTTTTTGAATTTGTTTATTTATTTTATTTTTTTGGTTGATGATATAGAAGAAGTGGTATTTTATTGATGGTTAACCCTCACTTGAATCCTATGGTTGGGTAGCCGTGGTTGACATACTCTGCCTGGTTGTGAAATACACTCGAAATTTGGTTGGGAAGTCATGGTTCTCCAAATCATCAGGTAAGGTTGATTCTTTTCATTTGTGAAATACTCTACCTGTGAAGCTAATAATGTAATTTTAGAGTCATTAGTGACACAAAGCATCCAAGAATTTGCTCATTCACATGGAACATTTACAGTTGTTTGTTTCTTATTACAGTATATGTTTTCTGTTGTCACTAAAAGGGAAGAATCCCAAACAGTTTATACCAAAAATGGAAGAATTTTGTTTTGATTGTTTACATATACTAGGTGGACGGTATGTGTTAAGGATTGACTGGAAAAACATTATGACTACGAAGCAGTAGTGGATAGAGCAAATGTTGGGCTTTATCAACAAAACTTTGCTGAGGGTGGCTTTAGTATTTCCCAGGTCATGAATCTTTGAATTGTCATTGCTTTGCGAATTGTTGTTCTATTTCATGTTAAAGTTGTTACTAACTTTGTTCTATTCCTAATTATAGAGTTATATACCTTAGCATTAGTTTTATATCTCTGTAATGATATGCTTATGGATATGGTCACTACAATTTAGGCACTGGCTTTTTGCTGCTGTGAAATTCAAGTGTTTGCTTGTGACAAATGACGAAATGAGAGATCAAATTTTTGAGCTTTTGGGTAGCAATTTCTTTATCAGGTTGGCATTTTCTTCAAGTTTGTTTTCCTCTTTCCCTGAACACCAGTGTTCAAATTTTCTGATAATTCCTTCTTTCCTAAAATGAACTGCCATAGTTGTGCTATAGATTTATAGTGTTCTGGACAGTTTTTCTTACTATAAATGAACTATGTTATTTTATTGATGGAAAAAATTAAACTAGTTAAGTGCTAGCTACTTCTATCATATTGGTATTTATTAGAGGGGAGGATTAAATAAGATTTTTAGCATATGTTAATAATTTTTTGCAAAAGACCAATAAAAAAAATATTATAGTTAAGCTGTAAGCCTGTAACACTATTTATTCACATCCACCAGTATTACTAATTATGAAGTATACTGGAACTTGCTTTTGTTGTGCCTTTTCTGAAGTGCACTTAAACAACATAATACTCTTGACTTGGTTGTGGTGATCGAAATTATGATCTAGGAAAGTTAAGGAAAACCAACTTATTTATTCCTCCTATAGTAGTTGGATACTACTTGGATCTTAATCTAATTAGTACTCTTAATGTATCTTGGAACCTATTGATGCCATCGTCATTTTCTGGTGTCATCCAGGTATTTTCATATTTATTCATCGTGGCTTTCATTTCGTTTGTTTTTTTTGTTTTTTCTTCCCTTTTGCATTTATGATTCAATGTAGCTGGTGCATGCTTCAGGAAGGAGAAACATCTCTGTTCGTTAAAATAAATGATTGTTATCACCTGTGTAAATGATTGTCATCATTGCGTGTGGGTGGTGAATTGCGTTGGTGCTTTGAACTACAAGCTAAGTATTTCCTTTTCTTCCTGGTTTAGGTTTAAGTGTTTAACTCTATAAATTTCTTATATCTAGGTTACAAGTCTTAGTGTCTTACTCTCCTTTTTTAATATTCTCATATGCAACATACTTTATTTGTTATTTTGTTGTTATGTTTTGCAATTTACTTTATTTATTTACTTCTTATGGGTTCAGATATGGGATTCTGTCCCAAAGCCACAAGCTCACAAAGAAACTCCTCTAAGTGAATTTTTAATGTAAGTTTCATCATGATAGACTCTATCATAACAGTAAGTTTTCGGTTTTATTTGGAAATATGCATGTTTTTAATTGAATCTATTGCCAGGTTGAGGTGACTGCTCTTAATAGTTTTGAAGAGAAAGAGGAACAATTCAGGAGCATGCAGGTAATTAAATTTGTTATATGTTCTTGGCTTTTAATACTTCTCATTCATTATAATCATGCATTTTCATCCATGCAACTGAAATTGTTACATTTATCAACTCTTTCTGGTACAGGTGGTGGTGGTAATCACTTGTCAAGGAACTGCAAGGAATTAATATGTAGCTTACTGGTCGTGTGCGGAGTTTGTGTTTTTGCAAGGATCACTTGTTATCAAGAATACTATTGAATACTGTGCTCAAAAATCGCTTGTTGTTATTAAAAATTACTAGCTATTAATTAATATTATCGAATATGTTATTATTTGAATGTTACATAGAGTTTATTTGTGATTGCAATACACATTTGAATATAAAGATTTTTGAAGAAATATAATTAAATGATAATTATTTAGCAACACTTAATTATGAAAACAAAAAATAATTTAGCGACACTTAAAATAACCGCCTCTAATATTTTAAAAAATTAATAAAGAAATATTCAGCGACACTTAATAACCGTCACTAGAATTTTTAAAAATAAATAAAGAAAAA
>CM008336.1:32945243-32957141 GCA_002525835.2 Ipomoea batatas | reverse complement strand
TATTTGGATCGATATATAATTATATAAATTTTAACATCAAATATTATATGGTGCAATTGTAGATTTGTTTTGGATCGATTATGTCATCCTTGTTTGAATTCTAGCAAATAATTGCTTAATTAATAGCTAATCTGTAGATGTACGCTTGCGAAGCTGGAACTTTAGAGATTTTATATATCATTGTTTAGGATTTTAATAAATTGGGCAAATATGCTTATTCTCTAGTAACTCGGTTATAGGAATCAATTGCTATTCTAACTCATATGTATGGAAGGTATAGTTTTATGTAGATATATAGTAATTTTTGTCCATCTTGAAAAAACATAATATTACCGGTTGTATTTACACATTATTGAAACCCTCTTTGTAGACAACATTGGTAGTAGTAACACAATCTTGTCCATCCTCGTCTAGAACTAATTAACACTTTCAGGCTATCAAGATGGGTGACTCGGGAGAAAGCCATTTACAATTGAACGTGATTAAAATCTGGTTTTTTTCAACAGTAACGCAACATGAGTTAGTGTTCGGCCTTGGCTTTTGTTAATAGTCATGGCATATGCAAGCATCAATGGGAATTATTTATGCTGTAACTTGAAGGGCAATCTCATATCAGAAAGAGCGAGAGACATTCGAGGGATAAGAACTTTGGTCCCTTCATGTGTCCCATTAATTATTCTTGCTTCAACAATGTGATCTGTCAATCTTGTGATGATGGGTCGCGTACCGTTATAAAGATCAAGATAATGGTCTATCTTCCGTAATAACATAACAGGTGCACCGACCTTTAATTAATGTCAATGAATGATTAAGAAAATCATACAATCTCAAACTATTTAAGAATTTAGGAGTGTGTACTTCTAATAGATTTTCACCATCTGATTTTGCCATACACAAAGAGTTACAACTTAAATATGTTCGTCCTTTTTGCAATATTCATTTCGCACATGTACTGATTAATTTGATCAACGACATTTAAAATCGGCGGACAGATCACTGACTTTCTAGCTGCGACTCATCAAGCGTGTCATATCTTAGGCTTGAAATTTTAAAAAATCACTTTTAATGTAATCAAAGCATTGAGTCATAACAATATTGACACTGAAATTTTAATTTTATAATCCACATGTATATATTCTGTGATTTTTTCCATAAAATTAATTTTGATAGTCAAACTGTAAAACATATTGATTTTACCAATTACTAAATTTCAAAATGTTTCAGATTCTCAGGTATATATAAGCAAAAACTCACATCTAAAGCCTAATTTTTTTTTGTCAATATTTCATACAAAATAAAGCATTGTGTGATAGTGGGTAGTAACTTTGAGGTAAGACGATTCAAGCATATAAGCATGTTTCTATGCTCTCAAAATTCAAATTATCATACTGGCATCAGGCAATAAACAAAAATATATCAGAATATATGAATCATATATCTAAACTGTTAATCCAAATTTCACTCCAGATTACCAAATGGAGTGTATGGCTTTACGGAATGATGCTCATCCAAACTTTTGAAATGCGATGTCCTAAACCGTCGATTGGCAGACTACTCATGCTTCATATTTCATCAAAGTATCCGTTTTTTATGATAATTATGATTTGTAACATATAAGAATCGACAAATAAACTATAGTATAAGTCTTCCTTGCATGCAACAAATATCACAAAAATTCAGTGTTCTAAAATAAGTGTATAAATGCAATATGTAGATAATTTGAATTGCATTATATATCATTAATTTAATTACTTGTCGGTTAGTTATTGTAAGATCTTGGGATACACTTATATTTTGATATTCAGTAAGTATAACTATATTAGAGAAAAATTCACCTGGGAGTAATGAGATAATCAGTTGAGTGATTGTTGGTTAACCGTAGAGCGTTGATATTCTCTGGACAAATAATTGTTTGAAAAAATAGCATAAAATGGCATTTTAGTGGCTATATTGTGGTACAAATATATGTGGGGTCCACTTTGAATTTGGGTCGGGTCAAAGTGGATTCGGGTTCCCGGTGAGGCTTGGAATCCACAACTTGGGAGTGTGCACATTTATGGTTAGACTTTAAAGTCCAGTTTCCATTGGAAATGGGAAATTTGAGGAGTGTTCAGTGTGGTTTTGTTCACTAGGACCTAATGGTAAAGGACCCTGTCCCATTTATATGATTGTGTTCTTTCATATGCAAATCTTTCTCTTACGATTATGAATGAATTACAAATGATATTGAGGTTTGAAAATATGATTTACTGTAACTTGGAAGCTTGTATTTGAATGCAAGTATTTGAAAGAGAAAGATTTTTAATGGGTTTTTGATTATGAGCCTTGTGGCTATTATTTCAAACTTAAATTTATTTCAAAAGGTGCAAGGTATGACACAAAGTTGAATTTTGAAAAATTGGACAATGTTTTGTAAGTAAGCCTTGTGGCTAAGTAATTTGAAAATGTAAAGTACCCTATTATTTATAAATATTGTTTTGTGGTCAAAGCAGTCCCTTACTTAGCAAGCTTTGCTAACCCCTTTTTCTTTTATGTTTTTGTTATTTTGCTTTGCTTGGCATATCAGGAAGTGAATGAAGGATTGGCCTGGACAAGAGCGTTAGCATGATTTGAAGGAGTTTGCGTAATAGTTACTTTTATCTCTTTCGGACTTAGATAAATTTGAATAAGGGATAATGTTTTTCTCTAAGGATTATGAATTTTAGATTTTTTTTACTTTGGATTGTTTTGTGGTTTTGTAACACCCCCAACTTTTTTAACGCTGAGATAGACATAAACTTAACATAAAAGCTAGCAATCTCAGGACTAACATCATAACAAAGCGGAAGCATTTAAAACTTAACGGGTGTTATGCCACATCTAGAAAATCCAACTCTAGATGCACATGCTAAAATCCATAAAGTCAGAATCAAAAGTAAAGGCAACTGTACAAGTCAATACAGAATCCATAACAAAGGCACACATGCCCAAATGTCTAAAGCAACCACTAGTCTAAGCATAGCACATAGGAGATCTATCTCTATCGCACTCTCGGCTCAGACTACTCCATACCTGGAAAACAATTTAAGAAAACATTAGCAAAAGAATGCTAAGCAATCAACCACTGACACTTGTGAGAAAATACATAGTATAATATGATTTGTAAATAGGTTTAAACACACGTATAGAATGTACGCACCAACGAAACTATTCTTTATTTAAATCAGATGACTCAACAACAACAAGCTGAATAAGTCACAAACCAAAGACTCTTCCAAATGAATCTAATATCCAATAACGAATATACAAGACAACGAGTCTATAACGAGATACCAACTGAATCATAAATCCAACAGAATAATCACAAAAGAACCAACCAAACCGCAATACCAAGGAACAACAAGTCTATAGTAAGATACCAACTGAGATAGGAGCTCAACCTAATAACCACAAGGAACCAACCAACCACAACACCAAGGATAAGATCCAAACCACAATACCAACCCTCCAGACATCACCGCATAGATATCACCACACAGATATCACCACACAGAGGCATAAAAGCCCATTACGATAGAGGCACTAAGCCCATACCACAGAGGCACAAAGCCCAACCACAGAGGCATACAATACCCAATCATAGAGGCATACAATGCCAATCACAGAGGCATACAATGCCCATACACCTCCTCTCATAACACCATCCACAAACAACCATAATTCCACCAACCACTTCCCAAGGGTATTAAAGATTCAACAAGCCAAAATATACTCACAAGGACTCAGGTCTCCACATACCAGACTCAGATTCATTCCCCAAAGGAATCACTCCACCAACAATGTTCATCTCAAAATATGAGCACAATACATACTCAGAATAACAACCAATGAATAAACCAACAATACTAGCTAAACAAATCAAGATAAATGACCAAAGATCATGAATCAATACCCAAGAATCAAGGTGGAACCCTCAACAATAGATGCAAGACACATTCCAGAATTAAAGATGAAACAATAGAGTCAAAACCCACGAAACAACATTGGAACAGAACTAGGAAAATGCACTAACGGAACAACTCGGCGGAACACAGCAGTTCGCTGGACTGGTCTGCATGAAGGCCGGGGAGGAGATCCACGGATCACACCACACCGCCGCACTACACCGCCATGTTCATGAGGAAGGGATTGGCGGGACATATTATACCGTCACTCACTTCCGCAAGAACAACTCCCACCCAGATTACATCGAATCAAAACAGAATACACGATAATCACTTCCAGAATACGAAATATGCTCAGATTACTCAGATTACACATCACAAAGGTCAAATAATACATGGAATCCATAACAACAATTACTCATACTCATCACAATGAAAGGATAATGAACACAAGTCCAATAATCCACAAGATAGGTTGACAGATCATCAAAACAAAGGCTAATACACCAAGAAATTCACAGGATTCCAAACACCTAAGTAATATTCAAAGATTCATGAGTGAAAATAGGTTTAGTGTAACATATAAGATTACCTTTTGAAGCGTATTAATCCAAAAGCAATCACCAACTCTAAGCTCATCTCAAAAGCAAGTCCATAATCTTGAACCTGAGAATTAATCAGGTCAATACCATCACTTAATGATTACGAATACTAATAATGACATCAAGTTCCTATTTAGCCCATCATAGTTATCGCCCACAGTCCATAAATAATCACTAATTAGGCTCAACCCTTATCAACCAGGATTACTAGACTATAATTAATCCTAAGAGTATGATTATCAAATAATAATAATACTAATGATGCTAATAATAATACTAATAACCCAATGATCCAATCATTAAATAATAAGTCATGATTATCCTAATCACCCATAACCTAAGAAGATTTCCTTAATCTGAACTATTAGATGCTAGTTACTATCATGAGTGCTAATTACGTACTTAACTATAATCCATACTCAAGCTAGATCATAAACAACTACACTAATCATGATTAACGATAAGCACCACCATACTCCCAGGATTGATCTAATGGTTATAATATAATCAAGGATTATATAGGCTTTGGATCCATTACCTAGATAGCATCTCTATCCCACGCTTCCTGCTACTAATCTCGCCGACGCAGCTCACCACTGGAAAGAAGAACGGAGAAGGGGAACTGCCGCCATTGCCGCTACTAACGAGCATCACAGCTACGCATCACCGCATGGCCGAGGAGAGGAACGAGGGAGATCGTCACCATCAACCACCGCCCAACACTGCTGCTGCATCGCCGAGAACTCATGCTGTCGCCGTCGACCGAGAGAAGGAAGATCGGAGGGAAGCTTCGCTGTTGGAGTTGAAGACCGTCGCCGCTGCCCTGCTTCGCCGTCGCTCAGCTTTACCGGAAACAGGGGACTCCCATCGTGTATTATTGATCTCGCCGAAGTCTTACTGGTTGGAGTTACAGCCGCCGATCGCGCATGCCAGCTTCTACCGCCATTGCTGCTCGGTTTCGAAGCTCACCAAGAAGGGAGGGAGGAGCTGCTTCTGATGAACTTGTGTGTAGAGAGAAAAGTCAGGTAAGGAAGGTGAGGTTGCAGTTACTCATTGAAAGGGAAAAACTGAACTTGCATTGATGTGGAAGATTACATGCAATATAAAGGAGGTTCAGGGAGTTACAATGGCGGGAGAAGTTTTTACAACCAAAAGTGAGTAGGAGTTACAAAACTACCCTTTTGTATTACATGCTAATACCCCCCGTAAGTTGGCGCATGCAAGTCTTGCGTGCCCAACTTAGACTTGAAGTGTTGGAACATGGGAGCTGACAGCGACTTCGTGAAACCATCTGCCACCTGGTTCGAAGAAGAGACTGAGAGAATTTTAATCAATCCTTGGGCTAGCTTTTCACGAACAATATGGCAGTCGATTTCGATGTGCTTTGTTCGTTCGTGGAAGACGTGATTTTCAGCGATGGCGATCGCAGACTTATTGTCACAAAACAATGTTGCTGGCCTGGAAGATTTGATTTGTAAATCGTGGAGGAGATAAGTGAGCCATTGGATTTCGCAGACATCAGAAGCCAATGCACGGTACTCTGCTTCAAATGATGATCGTGAGACCGTGGCCTGCTTTTTGGATCGCCAAGAGATTAGTGCTGAGCCCAGGTAGGCGCAATATCCAGTGATGGATTTACGCGTTTCAGAACACATAGCCTAGTCCGAGTCTGAGAACATGTTGAGATGAAGATCTGTGTTGCTTGGATAGAATAGACCCTGGCCGTGAGATGCTTTAATATACCTTAGAACCCGATGAGCTGCTAATAAGTGAATGTCTGTGGGTGCATCGACAAATTGACTCAGCTGCTGCACAGAGTAAGCAATATCGGGACGTGTAGCAGTGAGATATAGGAGCCTGCCCACCAAACGTCTGTAACTGCTGGGATCATCAATGGGAGTACCATCACCATGACTTAGTTTTAAACCTTGTGCCATAGGTGTGGGAGCAGGCTTGCATTCAAGGAATCCGGTTTCAGCTAGGATTTCCAATGCGTATTTGCGCTGGCAGATGTTTAAACCTTTTTCCGATCGTTGAGCTTCAATTCCTAGGAAATAGCTCAAGCTCCCAAGATCTTTAATTTTGAATGTGTCATCCATAAACTGCTTGAGTTCTTGAATCAGATTTAGATTCGCACTAGCCACTATAATATCGTCAACGTATACTAACAGAGCAATGAACTGACTGTCTGCCCCTCTGGTGAATAACGACGGATCAGATTTGGACTGAACAAAACCAATGCGGATTAAGGCTGCATTTAACTTAGAGTTCCACTGTCGACTTGCCTGCTTGAGGCCATATAGGGATCTCAATAATCGACATACTTGATTTGGTTTCTCATTCTGGAATCCCGGAGGTAAAGCCATGTACACTTCTTCATTCAAATCGCCGTGTAAGAAGGCATTATTGACATCCATTTGATGGATGTTCCAAGCCTTAGAAGCTGCCACACTTAGGAATGCTCGAATGGTTGTTATTCTGGCAACAGGTGAGAACGTTTCAAGGTAATCCACTCCGAACTGCTGCGTGAAACCCTTAGCCACAAGTCTTGCTTTGCAGCGTTCAACTGTACCATCAGCTTTCAACTTGGTTTTGTATACCCATTTGCATCCAATGGGTGTTTTTCCAGGAGGGAGCTCGGTTACTTCCCAGGTATTATTCTCTTGGAGAGCTTTGATTTCTGCTTGCATCGCCGCTTTCCAACAATCATGTTTGATGGCTTGATTGTAGGTGCGGGGATCATCAATGGTGGTTACTGCCATGGCAACCTGTCTATGTGCTGGAGTGAGGCCATCGTAGGAAATCACTTTGGAGATGGCATGAGGGGAGGTTCTGTTTTGGATCACAGCATCACAGTAATAATCAACTAGTCTGCTCGGAGGTTGTCTCTATCTGTTTGATCTCCTGGGAGAAACTGGAGGAAATGCCTGTATTTCGGGGTCCATATTGTCTGTATGCTCACTACTTGGTTGTTGGGGTTTCATCAATTAACTGCCCATCTTTATCAAACAAAAACTGTTTCTCATAGAAGATCACATCTCGTGAGATGAAAACTGATTTATCATGAACATCATAAATCAAATAGCCTTTTGTATGAGTCGGGAATCCAAGAAATATACCTTTTCTGCTTCGGGCAGCCATCTTGTGCCTCGCGTGAGATAATGTAGAAGCAAAACACAAGCAGCCGAAGACTCTCAAGTTGAGTAAATCTGGAGCATGCCCATACAGCCGTTGATATGGACTTTTCCAATCAATAACTGGGGATGGAAGTCGGTTGATGAGGAAGGCTGCATGTAGAACACATTGTCCCCAGAAATCCAACGGAAGGTTCGATTGAAAACGCAAAGCTCTCGCTACATTCAGCAGGTGTTGGTGTTTACGTTCCACTACTGCATTCTGCTGTGGTGTATTCACACAAGACCGCTGATGTATAATACCATACCCATCAAAGAAATTAGACATATTAAACTCTCTGCCATTATCACTTCGTATGATCTTTATTGTGCCATCAAACTGAGTGCAAACATATTTGTGAAAGTTCTTGATCAACTGTTGGGTGTCAGCCTTTGTTTTCATTAAATGAATCCAAGTATATCTTGAGTGATCATCAACAATGGTGAGAAAATAACGTTCCCCCCCTAACGACTTGACCATAAAAGGTCCCCAAATGTCCATGTGTAAGAGTTCAAAACATTCTTTAGACATAGTACTGCTCAAATTGAAAGGGGATCTTTTGTGTTTAGCCAAATGGCAGGCATCACAGGCTAAGATTTTATTATTATTCACAGAAAAATCAGCAAAGGTATGTATATGTTGCATCTTATTTATGGGAAAATGTCCCAAACGTTGATGCCACATTTCAAGACTACATTGCATAGCAAAATGATTACAGGATTTGTTGTGACTCCCAGGAGGTTCTTCCAGCACATACAACCCTCTTTGTTCTTTAGCCAAACCAGTCATCTTCCCATTTTCCCCCCGGAGCAAACGCTGATCAGATGTGAAAACCAGATTATAATGTGAATCTTGAAGCAGTTTAGTAACAGAAACAATATTGAATTGAAAGCTTGGGATGTGCAGGACATTTTTCAACCATGTTTCATCATTGAGCCTTACGTTTCCCACATGTGTAACTTCAGTACATTTTCCATTTGGCAGATTTATAACAGCCCCTTTTACCTCATGATACTCATCAAACCATTCCAGTGAGCATGCTATATGATCGGTGGCCCTTGAATCTAAGATCCAAGTGGAAGATTCCATAGTTAAAGCATTAACATGAGTGTGAAAAGAGTACTTGCCTTCACTTTGAGTATGAGGGCTCTCCTCTTTGAAAGTGGGAATGAGTGAAACTGCTGCCGTAGTAGGTGACTGCCTTTGGCCGAATAGTGTCTGTAGCATAGACATGAATTTTTGCATCTGATCATATGAGAAACTGTCAGCGTTGCTTGTAGAAGTGGTAGCGGCTGGCTGTTTTCCTCTGGATTTGAAACCTTGCACCCATCCAGGTGGATAGCCGTGCTTTTTATAACACTTCTCCACTGTGTGACCGTTCATGCCGCAGTAAGTACATTTTGCAATTCTATTTCCACCATTGTTTGTGCTCCTTCGGTTATTAAGGAAATTTACCGCAGCAGCAACAAGATCATCATCAGTGGGAGTTTTATCGACTTGAGAGACATTAGCATGAGTGATTTCCACATTGTTAGGACTTATGATCTGCAATTGTCTTTCAAATTTTTCGGTCATAACGTATACTCTGTGGATGTCAGGGAGAGGATCCAAAACCAGTATGTTTGATCGAAGCATGTGATATTCATCAGTGAGCCCTTGAAGGAATCGGATAATGTGATCCGTTTCCCTTTCATTCCTTATCTCCTCCATTAGGTTGCATGAGCACTTTGGCTTTGGCGTGCATTTGCACATCGGCAATGGCCTCAATTCATTCATCTGTTCCTAGAGGCCTCGACATTTAGTATAGTAATCGTTAACAGAAAGATTACCTTGGTTGAGCTCATATATTTGGCTCTGTAGAATTGAGATCCGATGCGGATCGCGTTGAGAGAACCTCTTCTTCAAGTCGTTCCAGACATCGGAGGCCCTCTGCATGTACATCACAGTCTGCGCAATCGATGGATGTACCGATCTGCAAATCCAAGAACAAACCATGATGTTACACCTTCTCCATGCCGGATATTGGCGATGTGTTTCCTCAGGTGCGTCGACGCTTCCGTCGACGATTCCCCACTTATTTTTCACTTCAAGTGCGTTGCGCATCGAGATACTCCATGTGTCGTAGTTGTCGCTGCCGGCGAGCAATGGAGTTACCAGAACAATATTTGAATGATCATTGTTGCCTAAGTGTAGAGGATTCTCGTCCTCTTCTGATTCAGTGCTCCTCTGTGGAGCGTGACTTCTTTGCTGAATGTTGGTGCGAGCAGGTGAGCGATCGATCGGAGTAGACGGCGACCTCTGGCTGGATTCTCCAACTCCAGAAACTGCCTCAGCGTAGGTGGTTCTTCTCGGCTCTGATACCATGATGAACTTGTGTGCAGAGAGCAAAGTCAGGTAAGGAAGGTGAGGTTGCAGTTACTCATTGAAAGGGAAAAACTGAACTTGCATTGATGTGGAAGATTACATGCAATATAAAGGAGGTTCAGGGAGTTACAATGGCGGGAGAAGTTGTTACAACCAAAAGTGAGTAGGAGTTACAAAACTACCCTTTTGTATTACATGCTAATAGCTTCGGCCACCTGGCTGCCCGTAGCCGCCGTGCTCACTGATGATGGGAACGAGAAGGCAATAGAAGGAGAGAATGAAGCTTGAAGCTCATCGCCGCCACCGGTCGTTGGCTGCTGATGGAAATTCCTCTATAACATCTATTTTTAGTAGGTTAGGTTGCCCTTATTTTTAAATATTTAAAAATAATTGTCGGGAAAATACGGGGTATCACAGGTTTAGCCTTAGCACTTGGGTTTGTTAGTCGCCTAAGTGTGGCGGTAATACACTCAATTAAGTAGAAAAGTTTTTTGCATTCTAAATTTTGTTTTAAGAATTATTTAGTCATTTAGTGGAAATGAAAAAAAAAAGTTGATTTTAGGGGGTTACAACAAGTTTGCAAAGAATAGTATTTGAAATCAAGTAAAAGGAAGCTAGGAATGAGTTCCTAATTAGATATGATGCATCGTGGTTCTACTTAGGATCTAGGTGGATTGAATTAGATATGATGCATCGTGGTTCTACTTAGGATCTAGGTGGATTGAATTGCTTTGGTTGCTACTCTTGAGAAGCTTTGTTATTGCCTTTCTCCTCTCGGTCTACTAGGCATGCCTTTGGTTTGGAGTACTTTTAGGTAACCAAAAGCCTAAGGGACTGACAATGCTTTGGATGCATAGGGTGAGTGAGGTATATATGTGTAACACCCCATATTTTCTCAATATTATTAATTTAATTATAATATTTCAAAAAAAGCTTATTTTCTTATTATTAAATATTTTAGTAAAATGTTACTAAATCTAATTATATTTGTCGAATGAGTTTATAAATAAAATATTTTAAACTCCTTATCTCTAGTGATTTGATACGAAATACTTATATATTTATTTATGATTTTAAAAGCCCTATTTAGGAGATAAATTTATTTATCTCAATTTTAACCAAAAAGTCTACCTGAGACGAACCTGTGATCCTTATATTATTGCTTTGAGCCTAGGTTTGAACCCAAAACAATTCATGACCCAATCTACTAGCCCAAATTATCTAATCTCCTAAGCCTAAATAGTTTTTGAGCCCAATTTACTCAAGCCCCATTGTTTTAAGCCCAAGACAAATTTTAAGGCAAATTATTGTGTGGACCATGGTCCACACATCTATATGCACCATAATCAAATGTACATTTTTAATGTACTAAATGTACATTATTTTTGTACTTAATGTACATTAATGTACATTCAGTACACAAATAATGTACATCCCCTGAATATAATGTACATTATTTTTATACTGAATGTACATTATTTTTATATTGAATGTGCATTATTTAATACTATGGTTCACACAGCTGTGTGGACCATAATGATTGAAATTTTAACCCTAAGTACAAATATATATACATCCATATGTTCATCATCCTCTTTATAGAAGTTCATTCCAATTTCCCCCACAAGCAACCGTAGTCTCTTCTCGCCTCTCCCTATCACATCTCTCTCTCTCTCTCTCTCTCTCTCTCTCTCTCGGCAGATTTCAGACCAACGAAGCAGCTGATTGGAGCAATCGGTCGACCAATCGTTATACCCTGCACCACGGTGCACATAGCAATGTGCACCATGTACGTAAAACGACGTCGTTTCGGTGTTAGTAGACGCGGACGCGAA
>CM008336.1:32918570-32942095 GCA_002525835.2 Ipomoea batatas | reverse complement strand
CCTGGTAGCAAAAATCATGGGTTACTAGGGCTAGTAACTACATTTGGGGCTTGGAATCCCCGGGGTGTGCGCACTTAGGTTTCTAGTTCCTGTTTCCATTTACATTGTATAGGTGTGAAGGTTCGGTAGTGGAGGTAAGCTCCGTTCCTATCCTCCTATTGGTGATTTGATTACCTCCATACTTATGTTTACTTGGTGATTTAAATATGAATTAAACAATTATTGGATACCTCCACTTATGTATTATTATGCTATGTTGATATTGAGAATGAGACTTGAGTTATCTATGATTGTTATTATATGTTGAGAAGGATATTGAGAAAAGTCTATGTTTTGAAACGAATATATGGATGTGAATTCCTCCTTATACTTATATATATTTTAACCTATTTGGAAAGTGATTATTTGGAGAGCTATGCTTTTAAAGGATATTGAGAAGTATTGAGAAATGCTATATTATGAATCCTCCGTACTTATATTTATTTTGAAAATGAGTGAATAATCTACAAACTAGCTATACCGTTTTGTAAGAGTAAACCTTATTGTTTTGGGAACTATATTACCTTGTATTAAACCTATTATTCTCGTTGAGTAGTGTGTGTGGGGAAGCTGCTTTGGGAAATATCTATACTACGTATCTTTGGTGTGAGTCAAACTATTTTACTGAATGGTTCCAAAACCTATTTAAAAAGTGTATCTAATTTCAAAAGTATATATATGTATTTACTTTACGGGGCGGAGTAGAGCTTACTTAGCATTATATGCTAATCCTTTTACTTCTTGTTTTCCAAACCTTGAATGTTTTCAGGATAGGGACTCGTGGCTAGTTGAGAACGTGGCGTAGAATTTGTAAACCTCGAGTAGTGCTTATGGTATAGTTGTGTAGATTAGAACTTAAATTGATGTTGTAGTTAGTTGTGATTTGAATAAAGGATTATTTCTAATTGAAAGTGTAGATAACTATTTTTGTAGCCTGTGCGTTTGGGTTTAGTTGGTTGCCCAAGCGTGGCGTGACACCCCATTGGTTTAGAGTTTGAATTCGCTTCCGCATTTATTTTCAGTGTATTTAGTAAGAAATATTGTTTATTTATGTTTAATTCCTATATTAGAATTTGGGGGTGTTACAATATGTAACGTGGATGTGGTATTGATAAAACGAATAGTTTAAACTCCCCGAGTGTTGGTCTCGAAGGAGGGACGTGGAGGTTGGTCTATGCTATTGCTTTCAATCGAATGAACGTGTGATGATACGTGTGAGGGTGGTGAAAGTGGTGAATGTCATGTATGAAATGTAAGTGAGCAAGAGGTAACTAAAATCAAGGTAATAAGTGATAAGAAATACGGAGTAAGAAATAAGGAATAAGATAATAAGGGAATGAATTATGCTTGTCTATGCTGCTTTATCATGTGTCACAAGTAGTGGTCTAATGATGCAATTGTGTTGGCTATTCCAGAGTGTGTCATCTTAGTCCTTTTTCACCATTGTGTACTAGGGCTTCTTAGGCTTAGGAGTACCATTTGGCAACCAAAAGCCCTAAGAGACATTTTATCAAACACATAGGCTACACACTTTCCTACTATTTCCAATCATGGAATTCCATAGGATCTAAGATTGCAAAAAGCTTCAACTCAACTCAAATCAATACCTTGATAGAGTCAAGGTCTCAATCTCTCAATAGATTGGTCAAATCTATACAAGATCTAATCAAACCAACAATCAATATACAAGAATAGATCTTCCAACATCAAAGCAATCAAATTCACAATAAGAAATAGGATCTTCACACTAGCAACATAGATTCACACAACTCAATCTCTACATAGAACTAACCAAACATAATCATAGATTTAAGCTCATAAACTAATTCAATTCAAGAACAAGATATGTAAAATAGAAATAAGATTCAAATAGATATCACCTAGTAAATGAAATGTAGTCTTCAATCCAAGCTTCAATCCTTCATCTACAAGGGAAAATGTAAAACCTAATCTAAGAATGGAAATTTGGGAACTTCTAAAAAATCTAAAAATATGGGAAAAACTAAGAAAATTAGCCTCCCAAAATTTGCCCTAAAATAATTTCTCCGCAGTGTCTCGTTCACGTGGCCTTCACACTTGAATGGCCTCGTGGACGCGTACTACAATGCGTCCACGTGTCATTCACGCGTGAATGCATCATCTTTGGTCCTCCAGGGCTCATGTCTTTCTCGATTTGCTCATTTTGCTTGTTTCTCGTTCCTAACGGCTCTCGGGACCCGTGGAATGTCTCAAAATACACCAAGGATAGCTATGCGTGTGGTTAATGAATTAGGGCACATAATATCTTAAAATTAGTCATATAAGGATACTGAAATGCTATAAGATTACCCCTATTTATATCCAAATATATAGGTATCTTGGGAGCTTATCAAGTTTCCACACTTTACTTCTTACTTGCCCTCAAGCAAGACAATTCACTTCTAAGCACATAAGTTTCCAAGATACTAAGCTCATTCAATATGGAACACTTGGTCAATCAAAAATATGAGTGTTAAGACTATCAAAGAGGGGGAAATCTTTTGTGTTATCTACAAAGAATGTTGGTCAGATGCCATACAACTCAAGGAATATTTTCGGGAAGCAAAAACCCTTCGTAGATAAACAATTATAAAGGGGACATGGACCACTCACCGCCAATGGCTTGGCTCGGTCTCTCTTTCTTCTCACTTGCTAGGATAACACCAACGAGCAACCCGACTTCACATGGAGCTCCTTGCTTTTTCAAAGACAGTGCAATGGGTGACCGAATCCTAGTGAAGCGGCTCACCTCCTCTCTATTTTCTCATCTCCTAGGAACATTTTACGTGGACAACCGACTCCAGGTATAGCTTTTTCTTTTCTAAAGACTATGGTTGAACACAACCCAACGAGATGGCTTTCCTCAATTTTTATCTCTAGGATTGGCCTTTTGCCTTTTCTACTATTTCTCCATACAACCCCTCATGCCTTTTTCTTGGGATTAATGGATTTTTCACTCTAAGCTCACTAATAGGCTCACCTTTTGCCCCATGCCCTACCAAAATTAGTTCAATTCCGGGCCTCGCTTAATCTATCTTTCTCAAATTAAAAAGTGCACACTCTCACTTCAAGAGATCCTTGACTAAGGTCCTACCTAAATAAGAGGTGAACATCATGCAAGCAAGCAGGAATATAAACTTATTTGGCTCTAAACACTCTCATGGGTGTGAAAAGTAACTCCCAAAGATATTTCAAGAATAAAAAATTTATTGGCATCTAGTCAAAATTCTCTCTAGATATCACAAACAATAACTCGCTCTCCAATTTTGCAAACACACCCGTTTATCATGGTCAAGAGACCAACTTAAGCAAACAGATTAAGCACACAGTGTGTCCTTTTCACAGTTTAAATTGAACATCGTTATCGATGTTACCTCGGACTCATGGGATAAAGGAAAATGGGTTTAATTAAACATTCCAAACAAAATCCCTTTCCACACTCTGGAATTTGTACTGGGATATAGGGTATACTAAACTTATCCTTAACGACAAAATAACATGGTACGCTCATCTTTTGAACATAAAACACATGCAAAGCTGTATAAACAATTTCCACACTTTGAATTTGAAACGGGGCATAAAATAGAAAAGTGATAAGAGGTTAAACCAAGTATGCATCCCTTTTTCCACACTTTAGCTTCCAACATCGGTCGGCCTCCGTTATCAAAGCTATATGCTCAAAGGTTAAAACTGGAAATATAATAGAAATTAGGAAAGCTATTCAATTATTATAGACTTGATAGGCTATTCTAAACGTAATAAAGCAAAATAACTGCAAACTAGATAAACGCATAATACTCATAAAATAGAAATAACTATGTAAAGAAAATAAATGCGAAACAGTAAAAGCATTTAAATATCTTAACAAATATGAAATGCATGAAAATAAAGCAAGTAATGCAAAAGCAATAAAAAGCATAAAGGAAATTAAAAGCAAAATAAAAGGCGGAACCCCACGCATAGGGAACCTATTGTTTCTCATGGGTCATCATTGATCAACTCAATTTCAAGAATAATGTTGTAGGGAATTCTTCATTGTTTCTCACTTGCTGTTGGGTGTGGAATCTATCATCAGTGATCACAAAAGGATGGCGGGTGGAACTACTTAGTAAACTGAGCCTATAGCTCATGAATCATACGTGCATTCTGCTCGACCGCTCTCCGCGTGCGGAGAATCTCTTCATCCTGCCTATCCTGACGCGCATACGGTGATGTATATTGTTCTTCCTGCCGCATACTATGGGAACGCATGTAAGCCATTTGCTCTTCATGGAGCTGTCTATGGAAAGACAGAGTAGATTCCCATTCCATCATAGTAGGCCCCTCGTGCTGTGCACTAGGCTCTCCCTGCTCTTGTACATTCTACTCATCCTGCTCCTGTGGCTCGTCCTCTTCTTCCTCATCACTACAGCCTACGACTCCTTCAGCTGGTGCATCATCACCTCCCCACTTGATATACATGGTCTTGAATTCGCAAACTGTGAAAGTTACCATGTTAAGCAAAGTTTTCTTAAAATAGAAACTCCCTGGGTTGTACCAAGTTTTTATGACAATATATTTAGTTCAGAAGATAGTTCAAAAACAAGTTTGTCAAGATGTTTTAGTCTTGCAGTAGTTTAGTACAAGAAGTAGTTCAGAAGGCTTGGAAGACTCTGAACACAACTTACTGAACGAGTATATGCACAAGAGCATAAAAGATGTTCAGAGTTGGTTACTGAAGCTTCAACCGCTTTTCAGATTCATATAGGATAAATATGAGACAACTTTTATTGTGATGGTTTGGCGAAAATTACTCCAAAGATCTGGACAAGAATTTCCATGTACATGATTACAAGAAATCTTGACAAAGCTTACCTTTGATTCAAGATACATCTTCTCCGTGAAGTTAAGTGGGCAAGTATTCACTCTGAAAGCCGTTCGTGCAACTATTGAGGGGGAGCCTCAATTCAAGAAGATCAGAAGATCAAGTTCTTGTCAACTCTTCAAGGTTGAACTCTAGAATGGAGCCTAGGATGAGTTTCTAGAGTAACTGTGTGACACACGACTGTAATCGGTGGTACATTTTATAGTGTTGATTAATGAAGAGTTGGGCAATCAGAGTGATGCCCCCCAGATGTAGGAACTGAGGTTCCGAACTGGGTTAACAATTGCTAGTGTCTTTACTACTTTAGAATTTTCATATTCATTACTGCATTACAGCGCATATTGATCTTATCTTTGCACTAGGTCAAATTGTTGTTAAGTGTCATCCAATGAATCTAGCAACTATGTTCAAAAATTGGGAACCACTTATAAACTCTAAGACCCAGACTCAGGTAGTCTAAATTTCAGCTTGTACCTTCTGCCTTGTCTGGGATTGAAGCCATGTCTTCACTTGAGCTCCCATGTTCACATTCACTCGGTTCTCCATACTCCACATATAAAAGAGATCTTGCCGATAGGTCTTGTTCAGATTTGTCTTTCTCCCGGAGAGATTTAGAGCCAATGCTAACTTAATAACTTTAAGGTAGTTTTTCGTGATGTGCTTAGCCTTCAGGTTACATGAGTGATACAGTCGTCCATTTGTGATCCGACCCCAATAATGTGCAACATCTCTCTCTGTGTCAAAATCAGATTTAAACTCATTAAAGTAACGCATGGATACCTCGGCTTGGTCATGAAATCTCAAAGCAACTACAATGTCGTTAACAGATAAATGGTATCTATGGCCAAAGAGTGAGAATTTTATCGATTCCCTCGCGTTGTTGACCTCACGCCTAATATCAAGCGTGGCTATGAACTTGTAAGTGTAGTTCTTGAACCCTAAGGGTGTGCATCTCTTTGAGGAGGTAACTAACATTTCTTTGGTAATCAGGTGATTTAATTAAGGACTTGAGTGTGACTAGAAAAGAAGACTTGAATGATTTTAAGTGTAATGGAGTTTGGATGTTGGGCCAATGTGTTTAACTTTTTGAGTAAGAGTAAGGAACGGATTTGGACAACCTTCTGTGTGCAAGTACTTTGAATGTTCAAGTCTTGAGGAAAGTGTTTGAAACTTGTGGTTTTTGTAAGTGGAATTGGTAGTAAGCAAGAGCTAAATGGAAGTACCCTATTCTATTCAGTACTATCTTTTAATTTGAATTCAAGTTCATTATTTCCTTTTTGAGGTTAAGTTATTTGTTTCCCATGTAGCGGATATCCTCTTTCTAAAATCTCTTCTATTATTCAAACATCGTTTGCGTTTGCCACTCAAAATAATAATGTGTAAGGTGATAAACTAATTTCCAAGGTCGTAGCCTTGATACTCTTGATAATACTCTTGACTAGTATTATTTCTGAGTTCAAAATTTAATCTCTCATTATTCTTCCTTTATAAAGTCAAGTTTCTTATGATCAAGCAGTCCTTATTAACTGTCGCTCTCGTTTGATTCAACTTCCTATCCTCAAAATGGTTTTAGCTTCGGGGACGAAGCTTCTTTTAAGGGGGGTTGAGTGTAATACCGTGTAAAATTTCTCCAAATAAACAATATTATTTTAATACAAATACTCTAAAAAAAAATTCATATTTCAACGATAAATATTTTAAGTTTCAAATATTATTAAAATACTATTAAAACTATTTAATTTGTTTTGGGCTTTAAATAAATTATTTTATGATCCAAAAATTTTCTATTCAAAATCTATTTGAGAGTAGCCTGCCAACATTATTTTTATAACTATCAAACTTTCTAAGCCCAAGTAATTATTCTTCCTTAGTCCAATGTCTTGCTTGAGCCCAAAATATTCCTAAGCCCAATTTTTTGCCCATAACCCAATTATGAAAATTAGAATTTTCTAGAGCCATGATCATTTATATATATGTGTGTGTGTGTGTGTGTATATATATATATATATATATATATATATATATATATATAGAGAGAGAGAGAGAGAGGATCGCGTTCAGGTGCGAACTGGCCGCCCAAGAGAGAACTGCGGACGAATCACAGCGCGCCACGTGTCTGGAATGTAGTTGCAACTAACGTTATAACTAGGTGCACTTCATGTTATAACTAGGTGCACATAGGTATACCCAGGTGCATAAATGTTTACAAGGTAAATTACTTGCACCTGCAAGTAAAAATAGGTGCACACGTGCAAGTAAAATGTATTACAAGTGCAAGTAAATTATACAATGAGCATCAATACTAAGTGCACCTAATGTTATAACCAGGTGCACCTATTGCTATAACTAGGTGCACATAGGTTGCAACTAGGTGCATGAATGTTAACAAAGTAAATTACTTGCACAAGTGCAAGAAAAGTGTATTGCAGATGCAAGTAAAATGTATTACAGGTGCAAGTGAATTGTACAGTGAGCATCAATACTAAGTGCACCTAATGTTATAACTAGGTGCACCTAATGTTATAACTAGGTGCAACCTATGTTATAACTAGGTGCACCTAGGTTGCACCCAGGTGCATGAATATTAATAAGGTAAATTACTTGCATTTGTAAGTCAAAGTATTTGCGAAAATAGGTGCATGAATATTAATAAGGTAAATTACTTGCACTTGTAAGTGAAAATATGTGCGAAAATAGGTGCACTTGTAAGTGAAACTAGGTGCACCAAAGTTCCAGTTATTTACAAAAATGCCACCGCGTCATTTTTTTAAAATTGCATCTGATTCGTTGATCTGGACACGTGGACGACTGTGGAGCGTTCTCAGTTCCTACCTGGGCGAGAGTTCGCACGAGAGTGCACCCCTATATATATATATATATATATATATATAATGTATGTATTGTGATTAGCTCATTTCCAACATTCATCTCTCTCTCATGTATATATCTCTCTCTCGTGTGTCTCTTTCTCACTCTCAATATCTTCTTCAAGATTCATCTTCTTCCTCCATAACCGTAGGTTCAAGAGTTGGTAAGCTTCCTTTTCTCTTCTCCATTACTTTCCTTTGTTAGCTCATTAGGATGGATTGTGATGTTATTTTGTGTGGGTTTGTTGTGGTTTGAGGAAAGGGTTTGGTGTTATGGTGGTGTTTTGGCTTGAGAAAAGAAAAGGAGTGTGTAGAAGACAAGATTAAGAGATGGATTTTTGGAGCTTTAACTATGGAGGTAAGGATTCATGGATGCCCAAATCTATTTTGCCCTTCTTTTACAACTAAATATGAAATGTGTATTTTTGGGTACAATCTTTTGTCTAAAATCTTGTTTATAAGCTTAATTGATCCACTAATTTTTGGTATATATAAATATATGTATGATTTTGTGATATGAAAATTATATTTTGAATGTATTCATCTGGGATGTTGCTGCGATTATAGAAACTCTGTTGCTAGAAATCTATACTGGCTTGTGCTGCTCGGTAACAGGCTGGAACGAGACTTATAGTCTCTTTGCCCAAAATTGTTATGATTGAGTAGAGCGGTGTGATGGTGAGATGCACTGGTTTTGGGCGTGAAGTCTGAGGTCGAACCCTTTGCCCTGTGTTTGTGTTTTTTTTGTTCCCCTTTAATCTTTATAAAATGATTTCTTGTGCTTTGAATAACATTCAAAACCTGGACCTAATACTTAATAATTGTAATCCTTAACTATTAAGCTAATCAAGCTATTAAGCTAATCAAGCTTCATATAATTATTTTGGTATAATAATCTATTATATGATTATTAAAGAGCTATGTACTAAAAATTATATAAGTCTTTATACCTATATATATGTATATTTATTTTTGATGATCTATATGTTTTTGGAGACAAAGTACTCGAATATATATGAAGGTTAAATACTATTTTGTAAATATGAATATGTATGTATTCTATTTGGAGGATAAATACTATTTTGGAAATAAACTCTACGTTTATGGTTATGACTATCATCGAGTTGTACACCCTAGTTGACTCTGAGAAATTTTATTTTGTAATAGCCTACGGGCAATAAAAATATTTATGCAAACCTATTTTGAAAGTATATTACTATCTTGGAGGAATGATATAAAAATATACTTATTTTGGAGGTTTAATTTATCCCTTTCTGTGTTGGATTGTGATGTGAATTGTGATGTGGGCTAAGGCCCTATGTTGGAATTAAACCCGGTAGAAATAATCATGGGTTAGTATTTGAGGGGTAACCTGGTATAAATAATCCTGGGTTACTAGGACTGTTTTACTACCCGCTGGGCTTGGAATCCCAGTTAGGGGGTGTGCACACTTAAGCTAGTGGTCATGTTTCCACCTGCGGTAAAGTGGGGGTTGTGTGATGTGTTCAGTAGAGGGTTGCTGTTCACTTAGGGCTTCGCTGAGATGATGTCCCTGCCCCACTGTTGTGATATTGAGATTGATTACGATTGAGATACCTCCACTTATTTATTATGATATATGGATATTTGATAAATACGGTTTGAATTCCTCCCTATCTATGATTATTGACATATATGTTTTTGAGAATGACTATGAGAAAGTCTATATTTGAAATGATTACTTAATGAGTATTGCTATATATGAAGTTATGAGTCCTCCATATTTATGTTATGTTTTGAAAATACTTATTAGAGAAGAATATGTTTTGGAACTACTATTATGTTCAAAAGTATATCTTGTGAGAAATGTTCTCTTGAAATCCTCCATACTAATATATATATATATATATATATATATATATATATATATATATAGAGGGTTGCACTCAAGTGCAAACACACTTAAAATACAAACATGAAGACAACATTTGGCCGTTGGATGTGTGCAGATGAACGGATTAGATGAAGCTAAATAAATTAATTAAAGATTCTGATTTATATAATGGAAGGGTATTTATGGGAAAGCAATCCCAAATAAAAATCAAATTAAATTTGGTATGATATTCACGCTAGAATTAAGGTAGTGAAAGTATGGTAGGATTACTCTACGTTCTTGTGAGCGCAAAACCAACGCAGGCGCGGAGCTATGAATGAGACTGCTGCAAGCAAGCTGAATGCGATAAACCCAGGTTAGTAATTCATCCATACCATGAGCACCGTAGAAACGAATGTGAGACAAATTCCGATGAATTGTGCTGACTACAAAAGGTTTTATAATTATTGTGCGTACTGGTAACGGGATTGAATGAAACTAATTAGAACACAAAGTTAAACTAAGTTCGAAAAAATTTAACGGCTTGAGTGGGGGAGGAGTTGCGTTGCAATGCCCTTGCACACAGGCATGACTGAGCGTGCACTCAGTGACTCAGGTATATCTCTTGAATACAAAACACGTACAATTTAAATATATTTATGATTCTGTTGTGAGAACTGTGTTAACGCTAGTGTGTGCACCACAACATATTATTGTGTGCACGAATGTAGAAAACATGGATTCGTTTCAAATTTAGCATAATATGGCTGTAATATTGCACTTGAAAAAATGCAGTGTTTTTTTTTTTAGTACAAAAAAAAACAGAGGAAGTGTTGTTTACACTATATACGTAATGTGTCCATAGTAGAACTACTGTGTGCACTAATTTAGAGTCCCTGTTTACATTGCAGATACAAGCTAGTAATTGTGTCCTTTACAAGAGTGGATAACCATAAGAGATGCATTACGTTCGGAGCGGGACTAATTGCTAAAGAGGATGTAGATTCATACGAGTGACTATTAAAGAGTTTCCAAGACACAATGGGGAATATAATACACCGAGATGTACCATAACAGATCAAAACCTAGCCCTCAAGGTGACAATACCAAAGATTATGCTAACGACGAGGCACCGGTTCTGTATGTGGCATATTATTACAAAAGTGGGGGAATGGTCGGGAATGAATTGGGTAAAAACTAGGAGTTCAAAAAAGCCCTAAACAATGCAGTATGGGATGAAACATTGAGTATCGAAGAGTTTGTGGAAAAATGGCAAAAGGTAATGCAAAGATTAATAAATAGACATGCACACTCTGGTTAATTTGTTAATTTGTTATTTGAATGATTTGAGAATATTTGCAGCTTTAGCAATTATTAGTGACATCGGACAGTAGTAGTACTTGATTAATACGCCAATGCGTTTGGGTGCACACACCCGAGAGCACACACCTGTGTAGTGTGACATCTCGCTTACAACTCTATCCGCGTGTGCATACAACTCTACCTGCGTGTGCACACAGTTGCCCATTACTATAGCACTATGCATAAGCGTAATGAAAATACAGTCACATAAACAATATAGAAATTCACATGTAACAGAAATCACGGTAGTAGGCACTGTTGTAAAAATGAATAAGGACACTGTGTGCATCGATTCTCTTTATTGTGTGCACGAATGACGCAGAATTCTTGACTACGCAGGTACAATCTAGTGCGCACACCAGCAAAGGCCATAGTGCACACACCTCTCATATTTCGTGTACACCGAAGACCTTAAGCGGCACGCTTAACTCATAACGTTTACGCAAATAACAAAAATTAACTTGAACACCAGAGTGCAAACATGTGCTTGAGTATCAAACTGCAAAGGCAAAGAAACCCACCACAACACCTGGAACAGTTCGAGCATAAAGGAATAAACATGAATAGGCGTGTGCATGAGATAGAATACCGCAAAGTAAATAACAAACAACATCGATAGAAATTGAAAATGAACAACTTTAATAATTGTTATGCATGCAAAAAACTATTTGGCCAACAAGATGGCGGCACACGTGAATGAGTAAGAGGCAAAAACACCACTCAAAGACCCCTGCAATTCCTAATAATAAAATAGAAGTTTTGAAAATATGAAACTATCATGTGCACAAAAAAACTACTATATCAAAACACCATTCCCTATAAAACAAAGTGGAAGCATCATCACTACAAAGTAGACAACGGTGCACTGATTGACTGATACGCCCAAGCCAAGTTCCTCGATCTATGCAGATTGAACTCCGACATTGTAAGCTCTTTCATGTACTGCAACCTCAACTTGTGCAACATATTATTGTCACCCTTGACAAGGCCAAAATTTCATGTACTGCAACCTCAACTTGTGCAACATATTATTGTCACCCTTGACAAGGCCACAATCCCACTGCGAAACCCCTTGGCCAACAAAAGTCTCCATGTGCCGCATTAGATACCCCATAATCAGACTTATTTTTAGAATCACGTGAGGCCATTTGCATCCACTTAGGCACAAGACCAACACACAACACCGACCTCCCAGCATGAATTTTGCCAAAGAATTCGGACAACATGTCCTACTACAAAACGGAAAAGGAAACAAATTTAACGTAAAACCAAAAAAAATGATGTACACAAATCTGAAAAAAATACAAGTCACGGGAAGGTTAAAAAATGAATTGCAGGGATGGGTCATCTAATAGCATATCCTCAAGCGAATCACCATAATTCTTCTTCTTTGTTGTCGGAGCAGACGCATTGTTTATGACCTCCAACCGATACCGGCGAAAATCAAAACAAAGAAAAAAATAGTGCCCATGACGAAGAATTGGAAAAAAATTCTGCCAACAACAGTGCACACTGTTAGTGTACTAGTCCACACACTGGAATGAAGAAATGCACATACACCCCACACCTCACAAAAGAAAACAGAACCCACCAACAAAAATGGCAACACACACCATATCAATTTTTGAGAAGTCAGAATATGGGTAAGATTTCAAATCCATCTTCATCCTCTCCCGGTACACCCACCCATGCACACTTCTAAACTACACACCCATACACAATAGATACAGAAAAACATAATCACACTAGTTTAGACTACCCGAGCACACCCCACGCATATGCATCATCCACAGAGTGCAAGAGCTAAAACACCCACAATCCATACTATATATCATAGAGTCCACAACCTAAACATACACCCCCCTCAAACACCCAAACCACACAACCAACATAATATCTAACACAAATACGAAAACAGAAGAACACATAGCACACACTCCTAGCTGTCTATGCACCCACCCGAACCAACACCCCCGAATCTGAACCCACCATTCTAGGATGAACAACAACACACAAGCACAGAAATTTAGACGAACAAGACAAGAAACACGACCATTATTATACCACAACAAAACCACGAAGAGATTAAATAAACAAAAAAACTACACCCTAAATTATCATCAAACCCGTCCAACAGCAAGCACACGCTTCTAGCTGACTATGCACCCACCCGAACCACCACCCCCGAATCCAAAACCCACCCCCACGGACGAACAACAACACAAAAACCACAGAAATTGAGACGACCAAAACAAGAAACAAGACGATTATAATACATCAACAAACTCACAACGACAAATTCTTAACAAAAAAATAAACCTTAAAAAATCATCAAACCCGTAAAACAATAAAACAAACGAACCCACCACACCTATAAACTTCGAATACCAAACAAAACCAGGAAAAAAAATAGAATACGGCAAAAAAAAATACCTAACCCGACACCTTGCGCCGGTTGTCCCGACCGTTTGTTCCGATGTAAGGACCCCACCGAAGACCATCGCCCTGTCCCAGATCCCCAGCAACACGTTGATGAACAAATGTCATGACACCAAGAACACAACAGACGACGTGCATAGCAGCAAGTGGAGAGAATTCCTCTAGGTTTACAGAGTGGAGAGAACTTCAGGTCTTAAACACGCGACCACGATTGAAATGTCTAAAATGCCCAAATCGAAAATACAAACACCCCCCTGCACTAAACATACGCCAAAATTAAAAAATAAAAGCGGAAAAATAAATAACACCATCAGACCGTCCATAAACAAAATCCAACGACTGTAAATAGTCCACACGTTTGTATTTTAAGTGTTGTTTGTACATGAATGTAATTCTATATATATATATATATAGGGTCATGTTCAAGTGTGGCCGCGCCCTTACGTGCGGCCGTGCAGTTTACACCACTTAATGTTAAGAAATGCACCACTCAATGTTACGAAATACACCACTCAATACATTGAGTGGTGTGTTTCTTAAATATGAAATACACCACTCAATGTTATTGAGTGGTGCTTTTTGTAATATTGAGTGGTGCATTTCTTAACATTAACTGGTGTAAACCGCACGGCCGCACGTAAGGGCACGACCACATTTGAATAAAAGTCTATATATATATATATATATATATATGAAACATTTTGAGAAAGTATTATGCCTTAAGTGGCTTATGATTGTTATACTATGATTTGGAAGTAATTAGGGAATACTTTATGAAACGGTTATAATGCTTGTAATTGCTAACTACTATTATCATATATATATATATGATGCTATGTTTTGAGTATAATGAACCATGATTACGATACCTTGAAGTATATAACATTATTATTATTATTATTATTACTGTTGTTGTTATTATTATTATTATTATTATTATTATTATTATTATTATTATTATTATTTTTAAGGATCTATTACTCTATATGAAATATGGAATGATTGTTGGGTAAAGTGTAACATGGTTGTTGAGTAAAATATTTTGGAGAAACACTAGAAACCTTATTGTGGGAAAATCTAATGTTTTGGTGTGAGTTAAACATTTAGAATCTCCTCCATTATCTTGAAAATCCCCTTATTTAGTCTAGTATTGATTTAAAGTATTTGAAACCCTTTACATTGGAAATTTTCTTACTTAATGAGTTGTGGTCCCAAAATGCTTCTTAAACTCTTTTGAAAATACTCTTACAAGGCCTTTGGCTATATATTTCCTAAAAGGCGGTTTCTTTAAGTATCAAAACCTATTTACAAAGTATACTTATTTTCTAACTAAAAATGAACATATTTTACGGGGCAAAGTGAACCTTACTTAGCATTTTTATGCTAATGTTGTTTGTGTTTTGAAATCTTGTTGTTTTCAGGATCTAAAGTTTGTGGCTAGTTTGAGAGCGTGGCGTAGAACTAGTTACCTCTTGAAGAAATTCTTGGCATAGTGGTTTAGTTGTTTCCAATATGTTGTATTATAATGGTTTTGTATATTGATAGTGAATGGTTGTATCATGGATTGTAGTTGGAAACCTTTATAGCCTGCGCGTTTGGGTTAGTTGGTTGCCCAAGCGTGGCGTGACACCCCATTGTTTAAGTTTTGATTTCGCTTCCGCATTTATTTTCAGTATGGTTAGTTAGAATTATTGTTTATTTATGTTTAATCATGGAGTAGAAATTGGGGGTGTTACATGCTCGCTCTGCCGGTGACAAATTTCTTAGGGGTCTTGTACCCAATTATTCCGGAACGGCTTGTCGTGAAATGTCCTCCGGTTATTGACGTCTAGAGGGTTGTACTCTTGTTTGTTGCCTACTAGAATCAGCGCCGTCATGTTTACTTTTATTAGCAAGTTCTTTACTTCGGCCCATTATACAAAATTTCAACAATTAACAATAATTCATAAAAGAACAATTGGTTAGTTGCAAATATCTTCCATTATCACACCAAGAATTGTTGCCCAAATTTCTTGTCAACAATTGTGAAATTTTAAAAATAGGGGTTGAGATTTTTGAAAATTTTGCCATAGTTTCCCCTCTTTTTGGATTAATTCCTATCATAAAAATGTTAAAAATAAATTTCCAATATCACACACATGCTCAATTTCAAGATATGGTAATTCAATTTAAAAGTCAATAGTGTCAACATAGAAGTAAACTTCATCTTCTTCCCCAGATTCAAGAATTAGGGTTAAAGAATGAAAATGCAATTTAACAATGTAACATGTGTAATATCAAATTGATGATATATATATGTTCTATAACAAGTTTGCACATCAATTCAATAATCAATTTCATTATAACATTAAGAAATCAAGCAAACCCATTTGGATTTTCATGGTGTTCATACTATAGTTCAAAATTTGAATTCAATATACCAATTTAATCTCAAATAATGGAAGAAAGCAATGAAATAAAGTTCTATGATGCTTTTCTAACCATTATAAACATTCAAATCATACTAAATATTGCAAAACAATGTACGATAGATTTCATGAATATACTCTTCAAAATTCAACAATAACCATTGAAATAGCTTTAAGAAGGTGTTTTTACCTTGTGGTAATATTCTAGCCTTTGTATTGATCAAGAAAGGTGGAAAATAATCAACTTTTACTCAAACCTTGCTTAGGAGTGGTGTTTTGGCGTGGAGGACGAGAAGAAATTTGTGTTTGGGGATGAAACATTCGTGGTTCGGCCGAGCTCTTTTGTTCACACCACTTTGTGGTGTTCACGCGTCCTTCACGGGTGACTGTGCGCGTGGATAGATACTGGAATCCATCCACGTGTCCTTCACGCGTGAATGACACGTGGACAGTCCAGTCCATCATTTTTCTCCGGTTTTCAATTTTTCCTTTCGCCTTTTGTCCCATTTTGGCGTTCCAATAGAATTTTTTGACCATTAACCCTACAAGTTTGTCTCCCAAAAACATATACCAACTAGAATACTAATAAAGCATTAAAAACAAAACATAAAAACAACGTAAATTAATTATTAAAGCCTTGGGTTGCCTCCCAAGCAGCGCCACGTTTTACGTCTCTTGCTAGACGCAACGTGTCTCCTTCTCTCTTAACCATATTCCTTAGTAGTGGTTTGAAAACATTTTGGAGCCCATGTGTTCTTCCAGACCGACTTTTCATTCTTCCATCTTGGTTTGGTCTTTGTTTTCACCATGACCATATCTTCATCTTTCTTTTCAAGTCTTTCCTTTCTTTTTTTCTCGGTTTGTCCATCAAATCTTAAAGTAATTTTGCTCATGCTCACATCAATTCGAGCATGGTATGTAGCTAAAAATGGTCTTCCAAGGATCAAAGAGCCAAAGGGCTCATCCCTTCCCATTTCACAAACAATAAAGTCGATTGGCACTAAAAATTATCCTACTTTCACAAGCACATCCTCCGCTAGACCTTTCGGATACCGCGTGGTGCCGTCGGCTAGGCGAAGTGTAAGCCTTGTCGATTTTAAACTAGGTAAGCTTAATTGTTCAAACAAACTAGATAGAGGGCATTAAATTGATAGAAGCTCCAAGATTGGCGAGAGCATTTTGAATGTTCATGTTCTTAATGGAACAAGGAACTACGAAAGCTCCCGAGTCACATTTCTTTACGGGGTAACCCGTATTCATAAAAGCCGAAAACTCTTTGCCTAAACAAGCATAATCATCATAAGAATCATTCCCAAATAATTCACGGCATTGTTTATCATTGAAATTTTTTTGCATGAAAGCATTAAATGTACCTTTTCTTCCCCTATCTTTTCCTTTTGAGGTTTTGGATTCGTGCTTTTGCGACACGGTTTCTTTAGCTTGATCACACGAGGTGATCTTCTCATTCTTTCCTTCTTCATGATCACAAGAGGTGATCTTGCCTTCTTCTTTCTTCATTGGAATTCCAGAAGAAGCGTTTTCAATGTTCTTCTCAAGGCTTGGACTACAAGAGGTAGTCTTTTCTTTTTCTTTCTTCACTCTTTCTCTCTCACAATTGCATATTCCACAAGTTACATCCATTTGATCACATTCATTACGTTTCTCTTCAATTGCTTCCACGACATTGACTCTTTCCTTAGGATTATTCTCTGTATTGCTTAGATGTTGTCCGTAATGCCTTTCGGACATCATTTTAAACATCTGAGATATTTGGTTTTCTATTGTCTTAAGAGTAGCCTTCAATTCCTGTCTTAAGCTTGAAATCTGTTGTCTAATCTCTGGAGTATTCTCTTGCTTAAGATTAGCTCTATCGTTCTTCAATTCCATGATAGTTCTTGTGAGTCTTTCGTCGACCTCTCTTATGTCGTCCCTTCTTTGTTGTGCATAATCCAACTGAGAGTTATAATTAGCCTTGTAATTAGTCATTTGGCCTTCATTCCATTGAGTTTGGCCATAAGTAAGTCTACCCTTCTCGTTCTGCCCGTAGATGGGTTTATTGCCATAATTATAATGTGCTCTTGATTTGGAACCTCCACTCCTATTGTTCCAACTATCTCCCTATTTCCAGTTGTGGTTTTGTCCTTGGTTACCTCCGTAGGCATTGTAGCTAGGACCTCTCTGATAATCTACCGCTTCTACATGTTCTGTTGCAGAAGGTGATGTACATATGTTGGTGTCGTGCGGTTCTCCGCATATGTTGCAATATAAAGCTAAAGCGATACAGGGTTTCGTCTTTCCTTCCATTTTTTCTACCATAGCTTGTAGCTTTTTGATTTCGTGATTCATTGCTTCAATCTTTTCTTCGTTTGCTACATGACTATTTACCTCATACATTCCGCCATGTTTTTCTCTTCTATCGTACCAACACGAAGTATTTTTCAAAAATTTTTCAATTAGTTCTTCCGCTTCTGGCAATGCGAATGAGACGAATGCACCACTCGAAGATGAGCCAAGGAACATTTTCCCTTTGTCAGTTAAGCCTCCATAAAATGAACTGATTACATCCCAAGGATGCATAAGATCGTGTGGACACTGCCTTTTTAAAACCTTAAATCACCTCTAGGCTTCTCATAAACTTTCTAATTTCCCTTGATTGAATTCTTGGATATGTCTTCTAATCCTCATTGTCTTGATGATTGGAAAAAATTCGTTCATAAATTCTTTATGTAACTGCTGCCAAGATCTGAATTAATGGTCATCTTGGCTTTCTAGCCATCGTGTTGCTTCTCCAATTACCGAGAATGGAAATAGTTTTAGTCTGATGATCTCTTCACTTACTCCTTCCTGTCTGTACATCCCGCAAGCTCGAATAAATCTTGTTATATGCGCATGTGGATCTTATGACGGTAATCCTGCATACTAATTGTTTTAAACCAAAGTAAGGATTGTCGGGTGCACATGAAAGTTTACATTCTCCAGTGGTGGTACATAAATAGAGTTATGCATATTAAATTTTGGCGTAATGTAGTCTGCTATGGATCTTTGTTGTTCTTGCAGTACTTCATAGTATTCGTGAACTCGAATTTGCTCCGGTGGATTCACTCGGTTAATCTATGGTTCTTCTAATATTGGATCATTCTAAATGGTTTGTCTAGGTGGGTTAATTGGAACTGGTGGTGGATTTGGTATAGTTGTCACTCTTCCTTGAGAGTTCCTCATAGCGCTTGTAGAAGCTATTTGTTCATTTCAGATGTTTTTCCTTCTTGTTGCCTTGTTATTTTCCGGTATGTGAGGAAATAAGCCTTGGTTTCCTTTCGCTCTTGTGTGCATTCACTTATTAAGATTTTCAAGAAAGCAACAATCCACAATTGACTGGAAGTAGCCAATTGATGGTAAGTAACAAAAACGAATAAAATAGAAAATAAAATAAAATAAAATGGATTAACAATACTAAAATTCTCAAAAACGTTCAATCAACTAAAAGCAAAACAATTGACAACCTATTGTCCTCCCCGGCAACGGGGCCATTTTGACTATGCTTTGGATGCATAGGGTGAGTGAGGTATGTAATGTGGATGTGGTAATGATGAAACGAAAAGTCTAAACACCCCAAGTGTCGGTCTCGAACGAGGGATGTGGAGGTTGGCTATTCCAGAGTGTGTCATCTTAATCCTTTTCCACCTTTGTGTACTAGGGCTTCTTAGGCTTGGAGTACCATTTGGCAACCAAAAGCCCTAAGAGACATTTTATCAAACACCTAGGCTACACACTTTCCTACTATTATCAATCATTGAATTCCATAGGATCTAAGATTGCAAAAAGCTTCAACTCAACTCAAATCAATACCATGATAGAGTCAAGGTCTCAATCTCTCAATAGATTGGCCAAATCTATACAAGATCTAATCAAACCAACAATCAATATACAAAAATAGATCTTCCAACATCAAAGCAATCAAATCCACGATAAGAAATAGGATCTTCACACTAGCAACATAGATTCACACAACTCAATCCCTGCATAGAACTAGCCAGACATAATCATAGATTTAAGCTCATTAACTAATTCAATCCAAGAATAAGATATTTAAAATAGAAATAAGATTCAAATAGATACCACCTAGTAAATGAAATGTAGTCTTCAATCCTTCATCTACAAGGGAAAATGTAAAACCTAATCTAAGGATGGAAATTTGGGAACTTCTAAAGACTCTAAAAATATGGAAAACTAAGAAAATTAGCCCCCCTGAAAAATCATATCAAGCTTCCTTAAATAGTCTCCCAAAATTTGCCCTAAAATAATTTCTCCGCAATGTCTCGTTCACGTGGCCTTCACGCGTGAATGCATCATCTTGGGTCCTCCGGGGCTCATGTCTTGCTCGTTTTGCTCGTTTCTCGTTGCTAAGGGCTCCCGGGACCTGTGGAATGTCTCAAAATACACCAAGGGTAGCTTTGCGTGTGGTTAATGAGTTAATGCACATAATATCGTAAAATTAGTCATATAAGGATACTGAAATGCTATAAGATTATCCCTATTTATATCCAAATATATAGGTATCTTGGGAACTTATCAGGGACATTTCAACAAACATCTTGCCTTCACCCCCTTTCCTACTTCTATCTTTTGGTCTAAAAGCAAGAAATCATAATTGAGTTGGAGCTACATGGATTCTAGCAATCTCTTGCATAGAATCCATGCCTTACAACTTCTTTAGAGGTAGCCATACTCTAGAAAGCATACAAATCATCAACAATGACAAAATTAATTCAATCAATCCAATGCAATTCAATCACCTAATTAGGAATTTCGGTCTACACTAGCATCACACACAATTGCACAACTCAATTCCTATAAAAGAACTAGACACTCATGCTAGCAATTGAAAGCATGATTAACCTAATTCACAAATTGAAAATGCAATTGAAAGTAAACTTGAATTGAAAATCAAGATAAAGAATTGAGATTACCTTAGTAATTGAATTCACAATCCTAAAGCAATTGACTTCCAAGTTTGATATTCAAGTACAAGATTGAGCTAAGATCTAAGTGTACATTCTACAAATTCTAAAAATTCTCCTTCTACAATCTTGGAACTTCCAAACTCTACCAAAAGTCTCTCTAAAATATCTAATCTAAGCTTTAAATATCATTCCCTCCAAAGCATTCCTTCAAATCTCTCACCTAGGAGCAATCCACGAACCAATCTCCCTTTTTTATGATGCCAAAACCTATACCAAAAGTATAAGTCTGTTTTTAAACTTGAATTGATTTTTTATTACAATTTAGCCACTAATTAGAGTTTTTCAAAGATTTCTCTAAGGAATTTAACTACTGGAAATTTCAAACACTACGCAACTCACACTGATTGTAGCATATTTTATAACAAACAAATACCCAAGTATTGGGTTATCGATCCACAAGGAAGCGGGGCGTATCGAACACTAGTTACTAATATATTCATATGAAGCTAATCCTAACGAAATTGATGTTTAATTAATTGCAAATTTAGTAATAAAATAGAATAATGAAAGCTAGTTGATGAAAACAATATAGAGAGAGTGGGATTTTTGGGTTCGAGTGTTTACTCACCTAGTGTCAATCTAAAGGAGATATTTAATTTGGGTTCTAACAAATGTGGATGATTGCATTCAAAATAGGGAAGGAATTACTCCCATAATTCAAACCCACGATAAGGAACTAATTAAGAACAAGCAATCAAAACGAAATCCCTTAACAAATATACCCTTTCCCGATGTGCAAAAGTTAAGTGCAAATGTGAGTGCTCAAATTTATGCCCTAACTTCCATCAAGACACAACTATAGCAAGATACAAGTAATTTAGGCTTTTAAACACAAGCATCACAATAGAACGCTCACTGGAAGTTCTCGACGCGTCGAGCCCTGGTCTTTGCTCAAAACTTTTGCACACTGGAAATTCTGGATGCATCAAATCTGATCCTGAACGCGTCGATGCCTCAATGTAAGCATTCTGCATCCATTTTAACTCCAATTATGCCTTCAAATGTTCCCTTGCTTTTGCTTTTGATCTAAAATGGTTTCAAAACACTAACAAACACCATAAAACACTCAAATCAAGAATGAAACCATATCTAATTGAGAAAGCAACGAATATGCATAAGAGATAGCAATTTAATTCATTTAAGCTCAAAAGTTGATTAAAATCAAGTAGAAAAATATGCATAAATAAGATTATATCACCATTCGTTCCACATTTTACTTCGAAAAGTAGGCCCTTCCACCATTTGACCTTTGCAACCTTTCGATCTTGCAGTTTCTATTCTTCAAATCTTCTTCTTGAAAACTTCAAGTCTTCAACTCTTCAAGGTCTTCATCTTCAACCTATTCTAAAGGTAACAATTCAAGTTACTATTCAAACTTGTTGAGTCTATTAGAAACTTAACCTTTCGAGTTATTGATATCTCTAGTTTTATACTATTATTTGCCCCTCAATTTAGTTGGTTTTGTTGCTTATTTTCTTTACCTTGGTGAATTTGAGACTCGTTTGCGTGTTACATTTGGCTAAAGCTTAGTTTATTCACATCGAGAATCAAATGAAGGATTTTTGGACATCTTGGACAAGTATCGGAAGCATAGGAATCTACCCAAGGACAGAAAGGAGCAGCGGAGCACAAAAGGAGTCAATAGGCAAAAAGAGAGGGAACCACATAGCTAGGCACACGGCCCTATGGGTGCCCATGACATTTTCTGCTGTCAAGTACTTAAGGTCGTGATTTCTGGTTTTTTGGGTTATTCGGAGCCCTAGTTTAGTTTAGCTTATATTCCTTCTTCTTCAGAGCTTACCTTAGCATAGTTTAGCCCAGATTTGCATACTTTGACTAGTTTTCAAGCTTGGAATCATGGATTGGATTCGGATTTACTCACCAATTGTTAGTAAGGTTCTTCTTCTCTTTATCAATTTATTTCTCAGATTTGTTATGATGTTTTCCAAGTTTCTTTCTTGCTTTGTTTTAGTTACTTCAATAATGTGTGAGTACTTCGTTTAAGGGTTCAGATTAGGGATATATTGCTATTCTTGACGCTCAATTTGTGATTATTGCATTAAGGGGTTGAATTGTTCACTTAAGGTTTATGTTGAATTGGGGAGTGAATTCTACTTGTTATTAACTGATGGCCACAATTGATTGCTAGTCTAGGAGAGGATTTCATTACAACGAAAGTTGGGTGAAAGACTCGTGTGACACCCCCGACTTTTTCACGCTGAGATAGGCATAACTTAAATACAAAAGCTATAAATCTCATAACTTAACCATATAACATAGCGGAAGCATTTAAAACCTTAATGGGTGTCATGCCACATCTAGGTTAAACCAACCCCTGATGCACATGCTAAAATCGACAAAACATCAATCCAAAAACATAAAGATAGCTGTAAGAGTCAATATAGAATCCATACTAAGGCACACATGCCCAAAACGTCTAAAACAAGTAGTAGTCTAAGCATAGCAAATAGAAGAACTATCTCTATCGCGCTCTCGGCTTAGACTACTCCATACCTCGAAAACAATTTAGGAAATCATTAGCAAAAGAATGCTAAGCAATCAACCACTCACACTCGTGAGAAATACATAGTATAATATGGTTTGTAAATAGGTTTACACACACGTATACAATATACGCACCTACGAACTGTTCTT
>CM008336.1:32890097-32913056 GCA_002525835.2 Ipomoea batatas | reverse complement strand
TTTATTTAATAATTTTTATTATATAGTTATATTTGTATGGTTAATCTTATTTATTAATTCATGTGTATTTACTTTATCTTTATCCAATAATTATAAATAAATCAATATATTAATAATGTGCTCTGTAGTTAGATTAATAGACTAATTCTATTTGAGTTCTATTAGTTATTTATTTATTAAAATGTGATTTAATTATTAGTCCAATTGACCAAAGCATTGTGCGGTGAACAAACGAGTGGTCTTCCCCTCTTTCTAGTCAACCACGAAGAACGAAAATAAAGGCGCAGCACCGGAGCCGCGGAAAATCTGTTGTGTTGGTTCGGAGAAGCTGTTGAGCTAGAGTGATATAAAAGAGGGCGCAGGACGAAGAAGGAGGGCATCAATTCACGGGCGGACCTCTCTGGTTGGGCGAACGTCGTCGGCAGCTCCAATTCTATCAGCGGCGGCGACTTCTCGAATTCTTGGTTCAACGGTATTAAGCAACTTGAGCGAAGCGATTTCCCAGTTCGGCAGCAACAGATTTCCGTCGGCGCGGCTTTGTTCGGCGACTTGCGACAGTTGAGGCAGCAGATTGGGTGCGGCGGCTAAGTTTTGGATAGTGGTTGTCATCTTTTCTGGCAACAATTTGTTTCTTGGTTAGCATATTGAATTTGTTTCGCCTCTTGCAATTTCCTGGGCAACAAGTTTTATGTGCTAATTCTTTATTCTCCTTTATATTTATTATTGTTAATTAACTACATAAGTAATCTTTGGATAACAATGTTGCGTGAGCTGTAATCTATCGAATTCTTTATGCTTTGCTAAATAATTATTCTGGTAACATGATTAAGTTGCAAAGGAAATTATGTATTAATTGTTTAATTTGTTAATGAAGTTAAATTTTACCCTTTAGTTTTAATATTGGATTGATTGTATTATTGGGTGGCCAACCTTAGTGCAATTGATTAATTGATTTGAGGGAATTCTTAGTGTAGAAATCATGTCTATTAATTACATGCTCTAAAGGGTAAACGAGTAGATAATCTGGTTGTCTTATCAGATTACCTATTTGGTTCATAACCCGGGTATTCCGTAAGTTCTTCCAGACTTAATGGGTTTTAATCATTCGAATAAATGTCTTAAGCATATGAATGATTAAAGCACGTGACTTGCTCTGAACGCCATACGGGGTAGTTATATAGCAATTAGAACGAAACCTTAATTGGTTGGCAATATTAGACTTAAAATGCAGAATTAGTAATGGTTATTTATTCATGTTCCTAGTCTTTAATCCTTTACTGTCTTGCGTTGTTATTTTATTGTTTTCCCGGCTAGTTACTTAATTACCTACTACCTCATTCTTGTTGGTTTTTAATTGCTTATTTCTTGTCTCGGTTTTCTACATATCAATTGGTTCAGTTTTCACTATTGATATTGCATTTAGTTTTGAACGCTTTAAATTGTCAAGTTCGTTTAATTTCAAGTTTACAAATTGCACCGTATTAATTCCCTGTGGGATCGACCCTTGCTATTGCACACTATCACTACAACTAATTCGTGCACTTGTGAGAACTATATTAAAATTGTCCATCAATTTTTGGTGTCGTTGCCGGGGAACTGTTTATTATGCTATTTGATTTCTTTGTTTAAATAATTGTTTAATATTTAATATATATAAAAAGAAATTTCTTATTATTTTCCCTATTCCTTTTATTTATTTTTCTCCCTTTTCCTAATAATTGCTTGATTTTTTTTCTTCACTATTGTTGCTAATTCTTTTCCCTTCTATTCAATTATTTCTTGTTTAAGAAAAATAAAAAATAAAAAATAAAAAGTTTTTTGCGTTTTGAAAAATCATGGATGAATTTAACCCCAATATGAATTTAGCATTTCAAGTGTCTGAGTTAGCATAACATGTGAAAACTATGTGTTCTTTGTTAGGTTTGAATCAAAATAATTCATTCGCATCTTGCAGAAATGATTGTGATTTTGGACAGGCTAATTCCATGAATGCCTTTAATCAAAGGCCTGTGTGTGACCCGTTTCATAATTCTTATGATTCAGGTTGGGACAATTATTCTAATTTTTCTTGGGGTAACAACAAGTGCTATAATTCTTATAATCCGGGTTTGGAAAATGATCATAATTTTTATTGGGATTATAATCAAAATGATTTTCAACCAAATCATCCTAATTTTTATTGGGATAATGATCAAAATAACTTTCAACTAGTTGATCCACCCCAGCTAGAAAAACCATCTTTAGAAGATTCCTTGAATAATTTTATACAGGCTTGTAATAGGCGGCAAGAAGCTAATGAACAATGGTTCCAGGGGTAGCAAGAAGCTAATGAGCAATGGATCCAGAGTCAACAAGATAAAAATGAACAACAATCCCAACAACGTGAAGCTTCTTTGAGAAAATTGGAAGTACGTGTAGATTAAAATGCTAAATCTTTACAAAGTCATGTCCCAGGTAAGTTGCCTAGTCAACCTGAAGATGCTATGACTGTTTTAGGAAGTGAAAAAATTGTTGAAAATAATTTTTAAAAAAATACCATTCCTAAACATAATGAAATGTCTAAAAAAGTGAATAATGATGTTGATGTTGTTATTTTTGTTAAGAATAAGTCTCAATTACACAAATCTGATAATCCTTATGTGTTTCCCAAGCCATTTGTGCCCCCAATCCCTTTTGATGTTCAAAATGACAAGTCAACGTGACTGTGGTTGATGAAACTGTTGAGTTTTCTAATTTGAAACCTATGAACTTGCCAAATAAAGTTAACCATTGTTTTGCAGTCAAGGGGTTGGGTTCTGCGCAAAAAAATAAGTTGGAGTTTGATAAACTCCAAACTGAGAATCTTTTGAATGGCGTTGATAAGAAAACAAGTTCTTTTCATTTCAAATCTACAGGGCCAGATGAGAACTCCACAAAAGAATACATGAATCAGGGAGGACTTTCTTTATCTTCATTTTTTTCATCTCACAACATTGGGAACAATGTTGAAAATAAGTGTAGGGAAGGGACTTGGCCTGAAAATCATAAAATTATACAAAATTTTTAATTTTCTTATGTTTATTTTTATGAACCTTTTTATTTTAAAATTCTAGCATTAGCTTGAGCTTTACCCTTGTGCATATTTTATTTGAAGAGCCGATGATGGAAATAATGCAGATTTTTGTCAACTCTTAGTGTGGGCGGGCGTCGTCGGTAGATCCAATTCTATCAGCGGCGGCGACTCCTCAGATTCTTGGTTCGACGGTATTGAGCAGCTTGAGTGAAGCGATTTCCCAGTTCGGCAGCAACAGGTTTCCGTTGGCGCGGCTTTGTTCGGCGGCTTGCGGCGGTTGAGGCAGTAGATTGGGTGCGACGGCTGAGTTTTGGATAGTGGAGGTCATCTTTTCTTGTAGCAATTTGTTTCTTGGTTAGCATATTGAATTTGTTTCGCCTCTTGCAATTTCCTAGGCAACAAGTTTTATGTGCCATTCTTTATTCTCCTTTATATTTATTATTGTTAATTAATTGCATAAGTAATCTTTGGATAACAATGTTGCGTGAGCTGACATCTATTGAATTCTTTATGCTTTGCTAAATAATTATTCTAGTAACATGATTAAGTTGCCATGAAAATTATGTATTAATTGTTTAATTTGTCAATCAAGTTAAGTTTTACCCTTTAGTTTTAATATTGGATTGATTGTATTATTGGGTGGCCAACCTTAGTGCAATTGATTAATTGATTTGAGGGAATTCTTAGTGTAGAAATCATGCCTATTAATTCCATGCTCCAGACGGTAAACGAGTAGATAATCTGGTTGTCTTATCAGATTACCTATTTGGTTCATAACCCGGGTATTTCGATCCGTAAGTTTTTCCAAACTTAATGGATTTTAATCATTCGAATAAATGTCTTAAGCATATGAATGATTAAAGCACGTGACTTGCTCTAAACGCCATGCAGGGTAGTCATATAGCAGTTAGAACGAACCCGTAATTGGTTTGCAATATTAGACGTAAAATGCAGAATTAGTAATGGTTATTTATTCATGTTCCTATTCTTTAATCATTTACTATTGATATTGCATTTAGTTTTGAACGCTTTAAATTGTCAAGTTCGTTTAATTTCAAGTTTACATATTGCATCGTATTAATTCCCTGTGGGATCGACCCTTGCTATTGCACACTATCACTACAACTGATTCGTGCACTTGCGAGGACTATATTAAAATTGTCCATCATAGAATGTTATCTAGCAGATGAATCCCAATCTCTTCAACCAATTTGCTCAACAGTTTCCATAAGGAGTTCCTCCTATGTTCCAGCAAGGTGGTCAACCACCTATGGCAGCCCATCCACTTAGCTCCTGAGTTTGATGAAGAGGATTGTATTGTTTATCCAGGAGTAAAGGCGAACAACTTTGAGCTGAAGACTTCTCTGATTCAGATGATTCAAGCTAATCAGTTCGGAGGTGCCCGGGTAGAGGATCCTAAGGCCCATGTTGTTCACTTTGACAGGATGTGCCAGACTATCAAGATGAATGGAATCCCAGTGATGCCATTAAGTTGAGATTATTTCCCTTTTCCCTAAGAGATCAAGCTTTGAGTTGGCTTAATTCTTTTCTTGCCAACCATTTTGTTACTTGGGAGCAGCTCTACAAGGCATTCATGCAGGAGTATTGTCATCTGTCCAAGGTTGCTAAGCTGAAGAAACGGATTCAGAATTTTCAGCAATTTGGTAATGAGAATCTCTACGAGGCTTGGAAGCGGTTCAAAGAATTGAGGAGGCAGTGTCCCAAGAATCTGATGACTCCAGGTTACTTTACCTTATCTTTCTATGAGGGGTTGTTGGACAGTGCCAAGACCATTCTAGATACCTCATCATTTAGGGGTATTTTCGTTGATATGGGTCTAGACTATGGTGAGTAGTTGATTGAGAGGATCACTTCTAATACTGCCTACTGGTACAATGAGAGAAGTGATCCACCTAAGAAAGAAAGGTCATCTGGGATATTTGAAGTTGAGGAGAAGACAGCCATGCAGGCTCAACTGGATTTAATCCAATACATGCTCAAATAGATTATGCATGTTCCTAGTCAGAGTGTCCAAGCAGTGACTCAACCCTACCTAGCTCCACAAGGTTCTTTTGTTCCTAATCCTTATCTTGTGCCACATGTTCCTTGCATTCCTTAGGGTCCTATGGTAGCTTACTATGCAGTTTGTGGTGGCAATCATACTTCTCAGACTTGCTATTTGTTGGATCCTGAAGCCAAGTTCCTCGGACTAATGTAGAACAAGTGGATCCGATTGGATACTCTAGACCTCATGGACAAGGACAAGGTTATGGGAACTACCAGCAGCAAGGGAGAAATTAGTTTGTTCCCTCTTGGAACAATCAGGGAAATCAAGCAAGAAATCCTCTTTCGGGCTTTCAAGGTAATCAAGGGCCAAGAGGGGGGCATCAGTGATATCAGTGGAGGAGCAATCAGAATCAAGGGCAGTTTCAACAAGGTAATCAGGGCTATGGGAGTAGTCAAGGTTAGGGTGTTCTTAAACGATCTTAGGACGTGGACATGCAGACTTTTATGAGCAAGTTACAAGCAGAGATGGAGAGTCTCAAAGCTCAGCAACAAGGAGGTGGTAATCAGAACCCTAATCAAGCTTCATCTTCTAGTGGTAGACTACCAGCTAATACAGAAAATCCAAGGAATCAAGTGAATGCAGTGACCACGAGGAGTGGATTAGCTTTGTAGGATCCTCCTTTTCCTTCTAATGATCCAGTGCCTGAGAAAGCTGACAAGAAAGATGTGACGGCCAGAGAGGAAGTTGAAGCAGAAAGTGAAGATATCCTTGATGAGAGCAAGGAAGAGCCTGCAATTCAAAGAGATAGTTCCCAGGGAAAGGCTCCTGTTCAAGATGAGAGTTCCTCGAGCAAGAAGAATGTGAGTAAGGATAAGAAGAGTGGTGACTCAGACATTCCTTGTAATCTCCTGCCATTCCCTCAGAGGTTGTGAAGATCGAAGGAGACTGAGAGAGAAAAAAAAGTTCAAGATGATGCTAGACAAGTTGGAGATCTTTATGCCTTTTGTAGATGCAGTGACTCAGATTTCTTCATACAAGAAATTCTTGAAGGATATTCTGAGTAACAAGAAGAAATTAAAGAAGAGTGCAGTGTTGGATCTCAGTGAGGGGGCTTTGACTTGTGTAGTTCTTCAATAGAAATTGTCTCCCAAGCTGAAGGATCTAGGTAGTTTCACCATTCCTTGTATCATTGGAGGTTTTGTAGTGGGTAGTGCTTTGTGTGATCTGGGTGCCAGTGTCAGCCTTATGACATATTCTCTTTCTAAGAGGCTTAACCTGGCCAAACCCAAGCCTACCACTATGATGCTCCAGATGGCTGACCGATCTATTAAGCACCCAAGCCACCCAGTAGAAGTTTTAGAGGACATTCCGGTGATGGTTGATCAGTATTTCATACCGGGAGACTTTCTAATTTTTGATATGGAAGAGGATACCAAGGTTCCCATTATACTCGGTAGGCCTTTTCTAGCTACTGTTGGGGCTCTCATTGATGTGAAAAGGGGAAAGTTAGTGATAGAGGTGGCTGGTCAGAAGATTGAGTTCGATATCTTCAAGATGGACAAGCACCAACCTTCTTACATTGATGAATGTAACATGGTTGGAGTAATGGAGCAGTGCATTGAAGAGGTGGGGAAGGAGTGCATGAAGATTCACCAGAAACAGTTGCCTCCCTTGCACCTCTTGAGGAGGAATATGTCCCCAAGGTCGAACTAAAACCTTTGCCTTCCAGTTTGAGGTATGCTTTTCTTGGCTCTGATTCTTCTTATCCTGTGATCATTAGTTCCTCTCTGAAAGATGAGCAAGAGGCGAGATTGTTGTCTTTGCTTAAGAAACACAGGAAAGTTATTGGGTATTCGATTGGGGACTTAATTTATCATAAGTATTGCATGCATAGAATTATTTGGAGGATCATGCCAAACCCACTGTGGAGCCCCTTATGAGGCTAAACCCCAATCTGAAGGGTGTTGTTAAAAAAGGAAATTTTTAAGTTGCTTGATAATGATATTATCTACCATATTTCGAATAGCAAGTGGGTCAATCCTATCCATGTTGTCCCAAAAAAGGGTGGTATAACTATTGTTGAGAATGCGAATAATGAGTTGGTTCCTACTAGACTTCACAGGGCACCGCATGTGCATTGATTATAGAAAGTTAAACAAGTCTACTAGGAAAGACCATTTTCCCCCTCCTTTCATTGACCAGTTGTTGGAGAGAATTTCCAACAACGAATATTTCTGCTTTCTAGATGGTTTTTCAGGTTACTTTCAGATTTCTATCCATCCTGATGATCAAGAGATGACTACGTTCACATGCCAATAAGGCACTTATGCTTTTAAGCGGATATCATTTGGTTTGTGCAATGCACTAGCTACATTCCAGAGATGTATGATGGACATTTTCTCCAAGTTGGTTGAGGAGATTATGGAGGTATTCATGGATGACTTTTCTGTCTATGGGAAGTCATTCGATGAATGTCTCAATAATCTTGAGAGAGTGTTGTGCAAGTGTGAGGAGGTTAATCTTGTGCTCAACTGGGAGAAGTGTCATTTCATGGCTTCTGAGGGCATTGTTCTTGGGCACATGGTTTCTACAAGGGGAATAGAAGTTGACCTAGCGAAAGTTGAAGTGATTGCTAAGTTGTCACCCCCTAATTCTATGAATGGAGTGAGGAGTTTTTTGGGTCATGCTGGTTTCTATAGAAGATTCATTAAAGATTTCTCTAAGCTTGCAAAGCCTCTCACCCATTTGCTTGCTAAAGATGTTCCTTTTGATTTTGATGATTCTTGTCTAGTAGCTTTTGAAAAGTTGAAAGAGGTTATTTTCCATGCTCCCATTATTCAACCTCCAGATTGGTCTTTACCTTTTGAATTGATGTGTGATGCTAGTGACCTTGCAGTTGGAGCAGTGTTGTGCTAGAAGAAAGACAGGAGTTACCCTGTGATCCATTACGCTTAGGAATGACAACGGGGCGGGGAGGGGTATCCCCGTCCCCGTCCCTGCCACCCCGACCCCGGCCCTGGCGGGGAAGGGGAAAAATTCCCCATCCCCGTCCCCGCGAGGAATTTGGCGGGGACGGGAAATCTCCATCCCCCGCCAACTCCTAGTCAAACTGTTATTTTATTACAATTTTTAAAAAAATAAATAAATAACAATTTTAATTAAAATTAACAATACATATTAACAAAAAAAAACACAGATTATAATTAAAATTAACAATGTATACACATATTATATACATTAAAATTATGGTGTTTTGTCATGTAGAGTTTAATAAAATGCTTGACACAATCATATTATGGTAAAATTAAATTATAGTTTCTTTGCCTATTGAGAGAAAGCTAACAAGAAGAGGTCAGTAGGGTTGAAACAATTGTCTCATTCTTCACCAAACTTCATGAATTCAGGTACCTTCACTTTCACTGAATAACTTATAAAGAATACAAAGGTAAAACAGTATAAAATTAGAACAATATAAAAATTCTTTAATAAACTAAATCAAGATTAAAATGGGAGGTCGTCCGGAACAGTACACAAACAGTATAAGCAGTATAAACAGTATAAATTGGAGGAATTGGATTTTAATCAACTAAATCAACAATACACAAACAGTATAATACTCCGTAATTAATAAAGAGTATAAACAGCATCAAATACATGTGCCCCATAACTAAAATAATATATATATATATATATATATATATATATATATAATTTTTTTAAATTTTTTTTAATTCGGGGACGGGGCGGGGCGAGGAGGGGTATCCCCGTCCCCGTCCCCGTCCCTGATCCCCGCAAAATTTCCCCATCTTCGTCCCCATCCCCGACGGGGATGGGAATCCCCGTCAGGGACGGGGCACATTGCCATCCCTAATTACGCTAGTCACACTCTTGATGAAGCTCAGGTGAACTATGCAACAACTGAGAAAGAGCTTTTAGCAGTGGTGTTTGCGATGATAAGTTTAGGTCCTCCTTGATGGGGAGCAAGGTAATTGTTCATACTGATCATGTAGCTTTGAGATATTTGTTTCAAAAAAATGATGCTAAGCCAAGGTTGATTCGATCGGTCCTTCTACTACAAGAGTTTGATTTAGAGATAAGAGATAAGAAGGGCACGAAGAATGTAGTTGCGAATCATCTATCTAGGCTGGAGGGTCGTGCGAAAGATGAGTTGCCTATTGATGACTCATTCAAGGGAGAGACATTGCTTGCTGTGAGTGCTTCAGGTACGGATTCTGTGCCATGGTTTGTAGACATAGTGAATTATCTGGTGAGTGGTTACATTCCTAAGGATTTTGATTACAACAAGAAAAAGAGATTTGTTCATGATGTGAGAGATTACTTTTGGGATAAGCCACTACTTTTTAAGAGATGCCCTGATGGTATTGTGAGGAGGTGCATTCTTAAGGAAGAGTTTGTGAGTGTTCTACATCATTGCCATGCTTCACCATACGGGGGCCACATGAGTGCTGATCGTACTGCTTTGAAGGTTCTACAATATTGTTTGTTTTGGCCTACTTTGTTTTCCACTACTAAAGATTTTGTGAGTAGCTGTGATAGTTGCCAATGAACTGGTACTCTTGGTAAGAGACATGAGATGCCATAGAGAGGAATCTTAGAAGTTGAGCTGTTTGATGTCTGGGGGATGGATTTCAAGGGTCCTTTTCCTCCGTCTTTTGGTAATGAGTATATTCTGGTGGCAGTGAATTACGTGTCCAAGTGGGTGGAAGCAATAGCAACTCCAAGGAATGATGCGAAGATTGTGGTCAAGTTTGTGAAGAAGTACATTTTCTCCTGGTTTGGTATGCCAAGATCATTTATCACTAACAATGCGACTCATTTCTGCAATAAGTTGCTAAAGAAACTCCTGGTTAAGTATGGGATTTACCACAGGTTATCTACACCATATCATTCCCAGACCTGTGGGCAAGTTGAGCTGGCAAACAGGGAGATCAAGTCCATCCTAGAGAAAGTGGTGAGTCCTAACATAAAGGATTGGTCACTAAAGTTAGATGATGCACTTTGGGCTCTTAGGACTGCATTCAAGACTCCTATTGGTATGTATCCGTTCAAGCTTGTCTACCAGAAGTTATGACATTTACCTGTTGAGTATGAACACAAGGCTTATTGGCAGTTTCAAAGGTGAATTTGGATGAGAGTTTGTCACGTGAGAAGTGATTGTTGTCTTTGAATGAGCTTGAGGAGTTTAACATGGATGCTTATGAGAATGCAAAGATTTACAAGGAGAGGACCAAATATTTCCATGACAAGAGGATCCTAAGGAGAAACTTTGAGCCAAGTAACCATGTGTTGTTGTATAACTCAAGGCTCAAGTTTTTTTCCTGGGAAGCTGAAATCTAGATGGGTAGGCCCGTTCAAGGTGATTGAGCAGTCTCCATCTGGTGCGGTCACCATTGTTGGCACTACTGGAGATCCATTTGTGGTTAATGGTCAGATGTTGAAGTATTTTAATACTCTTGACTCAAAGGAGGAGGTGGCTAATTTGGTTTAGGATCTCTTTATTCCCATCTACAATTGATGCTCATGAGGTTGAGTCGAGCTAACGACGTTAAACTTAGCGCTTCGTGGGCAGCACCCCATGTTACCCTTTACTTTTTCACACTTTATTTTACTGCATTTTCATTATCTGTTTTAGTTCAAGATAGAGTTAGAAGTTTTTCTATGCTTAAGTGGTGTTATTTGGGTTGTTTTTGTGTGAAGGTTTGCATTATTTTACTTCTAAGAGAGTGGGGAATGGCTGGAATTAAGGTGCTTATGATTTGGTTAGGTTTAGAAGTGCTTTAGAGGTATTTTGAATTGATTTGCAAGTGCGAACACATAGTAGTTGGCGTAACGGAGCGCCGCCCTCACGGCCACCCACACGGCCATGAGCGTGGCCGTGACAATTAGGTGGATTTATAGTGCGTTCTGGGCATTTGAGAGCTCGGGTTTTATATTATTATTTGCCCCTCAATTTAGTGGGTTTTGTTGCTTATTTTCTTTACCTTCATAAATTTGAGACTCGTTTGTGTGTTACATTTAAGCTTAGTTTATTCACAACGAGAAGCAAAGGAATGATTTTTGGACATCTTGGACAAGTTTCGGAAGCATAGGAATCTACCCAAGGACGGAAATGAGCAGTGGAGCACAAAAGGAGTCAACAGGCAAAAGGAGAGGGCACCACACTGCCAGGCACACGGCCGAGTGGTTGCCCATGACCTTTTCTGTTGTCCAGTACTTAAGGTCGCGATTTCTAGTTTTTTGGGATATTCGGAGCCCTAGTTTAGTTTAGCTTATTTTCCCTCTTCTTCAGAGTTTACCTTAGCATAGTTTAGCCTAGATTTACATACTTTGACTAGTTTTCAAGCTTGGAGTCGTTGATTGGATTCGGATTTACTCACCAATTGTTAGTAAAGTTCTTATTCTCTTTATCAATTTATTTCTCAGATTTGTTATGATGTTTCCCAAGTTTCTTTCTTTCTTTGTTTTAGTTACTTCAATAATGCGTGAGTAGTTCGTTTATGGGTTCAGATTAGGGATCTATTGCTATTCTTGATGCTCAATTTGTGATTATTGCATAAAGGGGTTGAATTGTTCACCTAGGGTTTATGTTGAATTGTGGATTGAATTCTACTTCTTATTAATTGATGGTCGTAATTGGTTGCTAGTCTAGGAGAGGATTTCATTACAACGAAAATTGGGTGAAAGCATCGAGCCTTACCAATTTCAATCTAATTTTTCCTGCAATGAGAGTATGGTAGAGGTAATTTGGGGGCTTACAATGCTTTTGTGTTTTAAGGTTATGATTGATACATCATGAAACTGGGACAATTTTAGCTTAATTCTGTTTACTGATTACGAAAGTAGTTGAACCGAATTCTTGCGTGCATTGCCAACAAATTCCTAGTTTAATTGTTCTCCCCCTAATTCAGAGTTAAAGCATAAAGATTGCAATTCGATCTCATTAATCTAGCTCATTTCTTTATCTTACAGTTTATTCCTTATTTAATTTGCATTCTTATTATTTTTCACACGTAATCATCATTTACTTGGATTCTAGTGAACTTTATCACTTTAGTGCCTAGAATTTTATAAATCACACAAATATGTGTCATAGCCCCAATGCTCAATGGAACGACATTCACACCCTCATTATATTTTTACTATCACCACTTTACTCATCAGTTATCAATCGGATTATTTGAAATTGAGTAGAAATGACCTAAGTCTTAAAGGCAAAATAAATAGGGGACTAAAATTCCAAACTTTTGGTATCATCAAAATCTAAATTAAAAATGTTCCTAACAGCTTGGATTTCTTCAGACCATGTTCTATCATCTACCATTGTTCTATGGAAGCACAAATTGCACTTGAAAAAGACAAAGCACTTTGACCCGTGAATTAAGAATATTTTCATAAAAATAAATATACAAATATAGCCGGTCAACCCACTTTAATTTATGTAAAATACAAAAATGTCCTCGTATTTAACTTCACTTAATTAAATATGTTTCTTGACAGAGTACTAAAAATGGTCATGACGCAATAATATTATAACAAAACAGAAAATGTTTTGAACCCTCTGCTTAGCTTAGCTAGGGTGATACCCTCTGCTTCTAGAACCACATAGGCCGTCGAGATTTGAGAAAATCCTCCCGACTTGTTGTTTGACTAACCTATCTAACAATATTAATTGATCCTAAAAACGTCTACGACCTTCCAACTTGTAGGTCGAGCTGTAGTTGAATTGTACACTTCAATCTCATCCACATGGAGCTAGGCCCATTTTTAGCTGCGCTAGGATCAATTTCTTCATTAAGTAATCTATTTGCACATAGCTGAAATGATTACTTGTAAGTAATCTTCAAAGTTAATTGTCTTCTCAATCCCAAAAGTTCGAGTATGTAGAATGAGCTGAGGTGTTAGAGTTATACATGCATTATTATCTCATCATCACAAATTTTGAGTTAATTATTTAGTTGTCGGTTTGGATATATATGTATGCATGACGGGCATGCATTCATACTTATATTACACATTTTTCAATGCTTGCAATAGGCGCTAGGCGCTAGTCGGGCGGTAGACTAGTGCCTAGCGCCTAAGCGGTTTAGGCGACGCCAAGGCGGTACCTAGCTAGGCGGTTCTAGGCGTCGACTTATAAAAATTAAAAATTAATTCATGTGTATGGGTGTATGTCATATATTATATTATATATATTATATATATCTCTCTTACTTCTCTAACTTATATAAATAAATAAATTTAAATATATATAAATATAATAATAAAATTAACAAGGCCGACTGCCGAGTTGGGCGAGTTAACTCGGCCAAATTCGGCCTAGTCGGCCGCCAACTCGGCCGAGTTAGGCGCTAGGCGGCCGACCATCTGGGCGGACGCCTAGAGAGCAATTCGCATCGGTCTAGAAGCGCCTAACACCTAGGCGGGTGCCTAGGTAGCGTAGGCGGGATTTTTGCAATAGTGCATTTTTCATGATGAAATACAATCGTGTGGGCATTACTAAGCTAAATATGTGGTTAATTGGTTACCACATGACTAAAAATAATAATTCATATAAAGGGATATATATCTCTATATGATTAGTTGGCAGGCGTAGACAACATGCAAGCTTAATAAATACTCCGTATCATTTTCGACAACATTGCAAGTTACGTTTCTGGTTGCAGGAGTTCAATATATATCATTTTCTTGATCTATCAGTGATCATCATTTGCAAGTTGCTGGTTGCAAGTATTCATATGCAACATCATTTTCATACTAGTGTTAAAGATGGGTATAATTTGTTTCACCGTACACGATAACATGGGTCTACAGACTTGACTTTTATAGCAAGTTGTTTGATGGAAACAACAAAATTAAATTTTTTTTTTAACATGATATTATATCTGATCTATCAAATGATTTATTATTTGATCGATACTCATGTCAAAGAATAACATGAGCCACAAGAAAATGGCAATAGGTTGCAATCAAAGCGAATAGTTACAATGAACACTAGTGAAGAAGTTAAAGTATTTAATGAGTCCAATCTGTCAACCAAGGTTTAACTCGTATAATGTTAATATGTACTTATCCCTACAACTAGTATTTTGTATGCGCGATGCGCAAAAACTCATGCCCAATATTAAAACATTAATAAATACAAATAATTAAAATTTAGAATTCGAATTATATATACACAAATAATATATGTATTTTATACACACATATATGATTTACCACTAATAGAAATTTAATTAAAATATAATCAACCATTAAATTAATTATATAATGATTTTAATAAAATGATAATTAAAGAATAGGAAAAAGATATGATAGATATAGGTGTAGGGTAATAATGATGGAGTTAAAATTAACGGTGTAAGGGTAGTTTTTTTTTTGTTTTTGAGTACTACTGACTCTGTTACAATATATGGTAGTATCTGTTCATAGCTCTAGCTACTTTCTCATCCATGTGAGAGTGTTAATCGGGACACCGGATGCCACTTGACCACAAGGTCTTTGGCAATGTAAGGGTAGTTTTGTATAACAAGAATGTAGTAGGGACATTTTTGTCTAATAATATTGAAGTGTACAACATTTAAAGCAAAATGTATACATTTATTAGCATACAAAAAGAGGGACATAAATCAAGGATATAACCATAATTGAGACTTATTATGTTTTTAGATTAGATTAGATTAGATATTGTCTCATTTTAAAAATTTCACATTAACAAATTTACAATTCTTTTACTATATATTTTTCTACATTCCTAAATCGCCGCAATACTTTTTAACTTTCAAAAATGATCTCACATTCAAATCACATCAAAGTAAAATAAATAAAAAAAAATAAAAATGAAAACAAAAAAATATTAAAAAATAAATAAAAATAAAAGTACAAAAGGTTGTTGCAGCAGCGGCAACCTTTTGTTAGGTTAGCAAACTTACCGCAGTAACATGTTTGCTAACCATATCATCCTATAAAAAAATGTTTTTCAATGTGTCACCTCATCTAATAAAAGAAAGATTGGTTAGGATAAGGACAACCTTACTCTACAGTAACACAATCTCTACCATCTCTCAATGGTCATGGACAACTTTTAATTTGTACATGTACTGACATTCAAATAGTAAGAAATTAAAATTGTTCATTTTACCCAACTCAAAAAGACCTATAATTATATACAATTATGAAAACAGTGAAATGGCCTTATTCAGAGCACACCAATTGAGACTACAAACTTGAGGAATTGTTGCAACCTTCAAGTTGCATGAGAAATTAAATTTTGGGGGAGAGAAATTCACTATTTTTTTAATAGAATTAAATAAGTTAGTTGGATGTGGAAATTGAACCTATATGCAGCTATATTAGTCCCGAGCCAGCAACAAATGATTGTTTCACACTGTTTGACTCATTATAATTGAATTGATCAAATCTATGCGTGCTTTCTTTTTCTTTTGTATATTTCACTTTTAGATCACACTGGTCTGAGACAGTGTCACGAATCTTACGGGTCAGATCAGGTCTATATGCACAAATATCATACTTATATGTTCAAATGTAATACTAATTAAGAATAAAATTTTTGTCACTTATAAGAAAAAATGTAATACCTTTGAAGAAAAATGTATAGTAATAATTTTGCATTTTGTTGTAAAAGTATTATATTTTCCATCAAAAGTATTATTACGTACATTTTACATAATAATAAATGTTCCCCTTACTTAAAAAAAAATATAATACTTTTGAGAAAAAAATGTAATACTTTTAAATGAAAATGAAAATGTAAAAGTATTACATTTTCCCTTAAAAGTATTACATTTACCATTATAAGTAACACAAATTTTATTTCTGATTAGTATTACATTTGAGCATATAAGTATGACATATGTGCGTATAAATAGTATATTTTTGCATTGATCTGACCTGACCCGGCCCGACCCGTATTAGAATGAGACGGTCTCACACAAATTTTTGCCTTCGGTTTTTAGTACATTATTTAACAAACATAAATTTTGAATTTATGACGCGATAATTTTGAACTTGTCACCAAGTTGCAGACTATGCTTTCAACTTGACACACTGCTTCATCAATGTGGTCAACAGTACTTTGTTTCTCTCTCTCTCTTCCTTTGAAGAGAATGTGTCACATATGCCATATGAAAAACTCAATTGGTTGTAGTAGTGATCTCTCACGACGGGCTCTTTTGTGCGCAGTGAGCAAAAGTATATTCTCTGTTGGTCAATTGAGTCACCATTATTAACCCTTTCACAAATTGTCGGGTCAGGATGTGGAGGCGCTTGGAAGGGCGATTCCACCTTTTGTCACAAGATAATTGTAATTTTGTTTTCAAAAAAGTCTTCAAGCACTAGATAGGATTACTGTCCATGTTGAAGAATATGTTGGTTTTTCCAACAAAAATATGAGTTTTTTTTCAACAACTACGTACTTAATTAAACAATAACTTCTCACTCTCTTTATGTTAAATATATGTTTTACTTTTTACTCCATTCAATTTATTTTATTTGTCTAATTGAATTAACAAAATTCAATTTTTTACTCCATAATATTTATGTTAACATTAGGAAATAGTTCACTTCTTCTTCTTTTTTTCTTTTTTTTTTTTGCTTCAACTATGAATGTCAATCACAATTTGAAATCGATGGGTTGACTCAATAAACCTGAAAGCTTAAATCAACAAGTTCAATGGTCCGAACGAGCTAGCTCAAAATCTAGTGGTAGCCTGATAGCGCAATCCACTTAAAACTATTTTTTGATTTATAAATGATGTTGAACAAAATATATATGAAATTTATATGTAAGTTCACCTTTAGTAATTTTTATTAAATCTGTAAATAAAATTTTATTAAATTTATTACAAAATATTTTTTTTGAAAATAAATAATGAAAAATTTTATTATAATTATTACTCTGTATCTTATACCGTAAATATATTTTTTGAAATCATACTGTAAATATATTAATTCTTTTTAGTTGGAATTTGAAATGAAGGTTTATATATTCATTGAATGAACGATATATGTATAAGTTTATATTTATTAGTACAATGTACTGATTACTAAAATTGAAAGTTTAAAATGCTTATTTGAAAAAAAAAATTAATTAATTTTGTCCGATAAGATCGTCAGCCCGAGATTTTAAGTTTAGGGTGAAGAAGTTTAAAATTAACCATGAAAAGTAAAAGATTTTTCCAAAATGATAAGCCTCACAATTTAATAAGACTAGCCCGAAATTGAACAATGAGAGGGGATTAACATCCTTATTTAAATAGTTGAAATGTGATCTGTTAGTTTTATGTCCTTTCAGGGCTCGGTCCCGAAATAAATTGGAAAAATATCTTGACACCCAATAATATCCTTTTGAGGGCCAACATATGTCATTATTATGCGGATTTCTTTATACAAATTAAATTTGAAGAAAACGATATGACTATATGGGGCGCGTTTAGGTGCGAACGCTCGCTCAGGAAGGAAATGAGAATGCTTCGCAGCTGTATACGTGTCTAAATCAACGAATCAGATAAAATTTTAAAAAAACGACACGGTGACATTTTTGTAAATAACTCAAACTTTGATGCAAGTAATTGTGTTATTAGTGCACCTAATTTCATTTAAAATTGCACCTAGTTTCACTTATAAGTGCAGCACCTATTTTTTTCAATTACAAGTTACAAGTGCACCTATTTTTCACTTACAAGTGCACATATTTTCACTTACAAGTGCAAGTAATTTACTTTATTAACATTCATGCACTAGGTGCATCTACTTATAACGTTAGGTGCAACTAGTTATAACATTAGGTGCACTTAGTATTGAGCTCAGCATACATTTTACTTGCACTTCTGCACTTATTTTCACTTACAAGTGCAAGTAATTTAACTAATTAACATTCATGCATCTAGGTGCACCTAGTTATAACATTAGGTGCACTTAGTATTGATGCTCAGTGTACAATTTACTTGCATCTGTAATATATTTTACTTGCACTTGTACACCTATTTTCACTTACAAGTGCAAGTAATTTACCTTGTTAACATTCATGCACATAGGTGCACCTAGTTATAACGTTAGGTGCAACTACATCTGTGACGCGTGGCGCGCTGAGAAGCGTTCTAAGTTCTTTCCTGAGCGGGTGATTCTCACCTATACGCGATCCATGACTATATTTTATGAAATAAAACTATTCATATATGTTTAGATTTTATTAAATAAAAAAATTACATAATTAAAAATTATCGTCCACACTTTAAACAAAAAAATAAAATAAATATGTCAATAAGAATAGAAAACAAAGTAAAAATTAAAGAGTGAGTAATTTGGTATTATTGTGATCTAGGAGCAACCTCAATACTAAGATTTTTTCTTGAAGTTTTTTGTGGTCCAAACATTCACATCATCCTCCACTATCTCACTCAATCTCATAAAGTCTTTCTTCCCATTAGTTTTAAAATTTTTCTCAGTTTGTTGTTGTCCCACAATTTTAATTCACTATATTTTAATTATTTCTTTAGTTATTATCATTATAAAAATTATAATTACAATAATTATTTTTATTATATTTAAATTAAACATATCAAAATTAAAATAAATTTTATAATTATAAATGTTAAAAAAATAGAAGAAGAAGTTGGTTGTTGCTATTTGCAACGGCCAAAAGAAAATACAAAACCATATAGAGTGGAAACCAGCTAGCGGATACTTTGAATGTCCCAAGCGGGAGCATGTAGCACACACGCTCGCTTGGGCAGCAATGAGACGCAATTGGGCATCTTACCTTTAATTTTTTCTTTTTAATAACCTGTAAAAATTGGGTAGTTGCATGATAAAAAAAAACCCCAAAAACCTTGCATCTCATTTGTGTAAAAATCAAGTCTAGGCGCTAGGCGGCGCCCAACGTAACCACAATGATTTTCATCGAAATCATCCATCTCCACAGTTGGGCGCCTAACCCACCTAGGCGGTTGACTGGCTGGGCGTTTTTCTTTAATATTTTTATAATTTTAAATCTTAAACATTTAAACTATTAATGTTATAATGTATTAACTAATACTCTAACAGTGTAACAAGTAAAAACTTAATAAAATAATAAGTTATAACTAATAACTAAATCAAACTAATAAGTAATACACTAATACTTAATAAATAATAACTAATAACTTAATAAGTAATAACTATTAACTTATTAAGTATTAACTATTTAACTATTAAAGCATAACGACATAAACTATTAAACACTTTACAATTATGAACTACGTAGTATTTTTAAAAAAATTAAAAAATAAAATAAGATAAAAATTGTGCGCCCTAGATGCTAGGCGCCCCCTCCCCCCGACGCATGGGTGGCGCCTAGCAATTTTTTCAACCTTGGTAAAAACAACACACTTGGTTTTTTCTTCCTCAAAAACTGAGCAAAAATCCCTAACGGGGTTGCTCTAACACATGAAGTACGAGTTAATACTCAATTTGGTCCCTTGACTATTAGAATTTCACCACTTGATCCTCGACTACCAAAGTTGCTCATTTTATATTAGTACCTAAGTATGCAAATGTTAACCTAAAATGTAAGTTTATTGTGGATTTGGAGACCATTTGCAGATCAAGGACCAAAGTGGTGAAATTCTAATAGTCGATGGACCATTTTAGGTAAAAATTATATTATTAGGGACTAAATTGAGCAACTTTGGTAGTCAAAGACCAAAGTGGTGAAATCCTAATAGTTGAGAGACCATTTTAGGTAAAAATTACATAGTTGTGGAGAAAATTGAGTAAATTTGGAACTCGAGAACCAAAGTGATGAAATCCTAATAGTCGATGGACCAAATTGGGTATTAACTCCATAAAGTATATTATTATAAGACATAAAGTAATTTATGCATTATTCTAACTCATAAAATATATTTTTCTAACACAAAGTATATTATTCTAACTCATAAAATACATTATCTTACCACAGAAATTTCATTAATCTAACCCATAAAGTACATTATTCTAACTCATAAAATAAATTATCTTATCTTCAGAATGTTCATTATTCTAACACGTGCGTGGAGTAATGAAATTTTAAAAAATTAAAACGACGTCGTTTTAGACCGTGGTCCACACAATAATTTGACAAATTAAAGTGAAACTCCTGCACTGTAAATTTTATGACTCGATCCTACATTTTTGCTCAAAATTTGTCACATAAAAACTAAGCTATTGGTCCGTACATGATATATTTTACTTGTCTATAATAAATGTCATGTAAAGTGTTCTCCTTATTTTTAGTCTTAATAAATGTAGGGTATTTTTACTAACTAGTGAAGTTATAGATGTTGTATTTACAGAAGTTCTAATTTTTAAAATTTTAAATATTCTTATATTTGGTTAGAATTAAGGTACGTAATATAAGTTAGTTTGGTTGAAGCGTAACCTGTTGAAGCACAAAGAGAGTCAATTTCGAGATCTCCTCCACTAAGACTCGAACTCATGACCTCCCATCTGAGGGTGGCCACTACATGCCAATTGAGCACAAGGTGCTTGGCTTAATACTCTTAATTTAGTTATATATATTTTCATAAATTTCAAAATTAAAATAAATAAATAAGGCAATAGTAAAAAAAAATAGAAGTAAATGATTTAAAAATAATTTAAACTTGAATAAGTGTATGTCTTGAGTAGGACGGAGAAAAGTCAATTGGTTAAAATGACAAAATTAGTTAAAAATCAAAATATAAAAAACATTTGAACGTAAAAATACTTAAGGAAGAGAATGTCATTCGCAATCCCTTCAAATTACTAAAAATCTTATGTAAATGTTAAACTGCATTCTTTGAGAAAATTACATAATCTAAACTAAACATAAAATTTTTATATACCCAAACAAATATAACATTAATTATTTTAGATATCTTGAACCAAACACTCTTAATTTTTTTAGTGACGAGAATAAATTGAATAAATTGAATCCACAATCACTATTCAAGAGTGTGCGCTAAATAAATCATGTCTTATAACTTTAATTGGCAAAAGACCATAAAATAATTAATTAAATTAAATTTAAAAAATATATAAAAAATTGAATTCGTAACCTTTTTATAATAAGTTTATCTTTACCTACACCCCGTAATTTGGATAGAGTTAAGTGATGTTGCAAAAAAGATCCTACAGCCAACCCTACCATCGTGTTTGGTTACATGTCGAAACCTACATTAATGCACATGTCTCTCGACTAGTAGTTGTAGGCTACTAGCTTTGACCAAGCAGAGCACGCAATTTAAGAATTCTTTTATGGGTACTACCTCCGTCTCATTTTGGTTGTCTGATTCGTTTAAAGATATTTGACTGAAATTATTTTTAATCTAATTTTTCATAATATTAAGCTTAGCATTAATATATAAAATTTATATATTTAGAAATTACATTAAAAGTACTATTAAATACAAAAAAAATAAATTTTAAAATAATAAAAAATTACTAAAGAAAATAAGTAATAAAGAAAAAGTTAATTTGACCAATAAATAGTAAATATAACAGGTAAAATGGGACGGATGGACTAGGGAGTAGTATTTTAAAGTTTATTTCTTAAAATTAGATTTTTTTTTCGTCAACTCCCTCGTCACTTTTTTTTTCTTCTAATATTTTCACTACATCATATATACTGATACCATGTCATGCCTCCATTGCATTATCCTACCTTGTTAAGATCATATCTTCATGACAATTGTCTACTGCTTCGTATTGCCATGTTGTATAAATATGCTAGTGTAATAATAAAATTATAAAACTTTGTTAATAAGAATCCGACCATTATATTCAATTTTAAGTTTTAACCATAATATTGCAATAATCACGTACTGTTCTTAATTTTAAATTTGTAGTTGACGTAGCAAAATTGTACTTATATTTGTGCATTAATTATTTCATGAAATCATAGTTTTACCATTGTATTTAGCATTTTAAGTACTGCATAAAGAAAACCATAATTTTCCAAGTCTAATATGATAACAAAAATATAATTTGGATGATCTAATTAATTAAACAGTTGTAAATTATCACAAATACAATAAATCATGTGACATGATACAATTTAACAATTTTTACTATTTTTTTTTCTCGAGCTTAAGATGAGATATATATTTATTAATGAATATCAATAACAAATGGAAATTAATTAAAGTGGAAAAAGACATATAACCAATTTGAACGTGTACTATATGTAGAAGGTCCTTGACAGCTTCATACATCTCTACCCAATTTATGAGCTTAGTTGGGAGTTACATGTCGGATATAAAAACAAATAAACACAAGGCACAGGGTAGATTAACCATAATTATCTTATGCGGTTTAACTTTTGCTAGCATGTATTAAATGCTATCATAATTATATCTAATTATTTATCATATCTAAACTTTTTACATTAACAATTATTAATCATACTATAACAATTACACAAATTATCAATTATACTTTTAAAATAAAATAAATTCTACAACTATGAATTATTATTTAAAAAATTATATACTACGGAGTATTATTTTAAAAAAAATTTCATTATAAGTAAGATTTTAATATTAAGTATTAATATTGGATATCTACTTTTGCGCATTGCGTATAAAAATGAGTAATAAAAATAAATAAACACAAGACACTAGGGTATGTTTAAGTTTCCTCCCTGCGCGCGCGCGCGTGCGTGTGTTGACACTACAATTTTATTAAATTTATTTATTTATGAATATTAAAATATTTTAATATATTTTTTATATATTGATATTATCTAATTTAACCTTACTTTTATGATTATCTGTTAAGTTTTCCGTTAAATATTCTCTTCTCCGTTAATATTCTGTTAACTTTTAACTTACCCATTAATTTCTATAAGAAAGATCTTAGATCC
>CM008336.1:32839124-32850340 GCA_002525835.2 Ipomoea batatas | reverse complement strand
CACCGCACGCCACAGTTACCCGCCGCACGCCGCACGCTGCCTCCTCCACCGCACACCGCCGGTAAGACACTAAATTTTTTATTATATTTTAATTTTCGAATTATTTGTTAATATATGACGAATTTTAGGAACTATTATGCATTTTTTGCCTATAAATTCATAATTTCGAATTTTAATAAAGTATTTTGTATTTTTATGAATTATTTATAATATATTTCGAATTTTAGGAACTATTATGCATTTTAGGCCCTATAAATTCATAATTTAGAATTTTAAGAAATTATTATGTATTTTAGGATATATTTCGAATTTATGGAATTATTATGTATTTTAGGCCCTATAAATTCATAATTTCAAATTTTAAACAATTATTATGTATTTTTAGGAATTATTTATAATTTTGAATTATATTAATTTACAAATAATACTTGTAGTATAGGTATTAGTTAGATTCGGGATTTATTTACGGACGTGGATAACTTTGTGGTGAGGTAAGTTTTTTTCCTATTTTTATTTGTGCTTTGGCTTTATATTTTGCATCCAGTGATTAGCCACATCGTGGTCTATGTTTATTTATGCTTTGGATTTATATATTGCATCCGGTGATTAGCCACACCGTTGTCTATGTTTATTTATGCTTTGGCTTTATATATTGCATCCGGTGATTAGTCACACCGTGGTCTATGTTTATTTATGCTTTGACTTTATATTCTGCATCCGGTGATTAGCCACACCGTGGTCTATGTTTATTTATGCTTTGGCTATATATTCTGCATCCGATGATTAGCCACACCGTGGTCTATGTTTATTTATACTTTGTTATTATTATAGAATTTGTTGAATTTGTGTTAACTTAAGTTTAATTAGGATTAATATTATTTTACATTGGCTTGTGATGGATAAAAGTTGGATGAATGCTTCTCGAATTAGTCAAGAATACGATAGTGGAGTTAAAAATTTTATTCTTTGCAAAGAATAACCTTCCGGGTAGTAATGAAAGGCTCCTTTGTCCTTGTAAGAAGTGTTGTAATCAGAAAAGGTTATGTGTGAAAGACGTATATGATGATCTAATCTGTCATGGGATTAATCCATCTTATACAAAATGGATATGGCATGGTGAAAGCAATGTGGCTACAACATCTAACATGTATGTTGACAACGAAGCAAATGAAGATGATGAGTCTGAAGATCAATTAGATGAAATGTTTCGTGATGTTGGAGAGGAGTTCATCGATCGGTCAAACGAGTTGGATGAATTATTGAAGGATTCAAAACTACCTTTATGGCCGGGTTGTAGTAAATATACCCGATTATCTGCTATATGAAAATTATTCAACTTGAAAGCTGGGAATGGGTGGAGTGACAAGAGCTTTACTGCGTTACTTGAGATATTAAAGGAAATGCTTCCATATGATAATGAACTGCCGAAGAGTACATATGATGCCAAGAAGATTTTGTGTCCCATGGGTATGGGATATAAAAAGATACATGTTTGCCCTAACGATTGCATATTGTTTAGGAATGATTACAAAGATTTGCATGCATGTCCAATATGTGGGGCATCTCGTTTCAAAACAAGAGAGAATGTTGCTGGGAAAGTAAGTTTGAAAAGTCCACCAACTAAAGTTATGTGGTATCTTCCAATTCTCTCAAGATTTAAGCGTATGTTTGCTAATCCAAGCGACGCGAAAAACTTAACATGGCATGCAGATCAAAAAATTTATGATGGCAAGCTTCGACACCCGGCTGATTCTCGTCAATGGACAACATTTGATAATGCATTTCCTGAATTTGGTCACGAGCCGAGAAATATTAGGCTTAGACTTTGTACTGATGGTATGAACCCTCACGGGAACCTAAGTAGCAAACATAGCTCGTGGCCAGTTATGGTTGTAATTTATAATTTACCTCCTTTGTTGTGTATGAAAAGCAAATACATATTATTGTGCTTAATGATTTCTGGGCCAAAACAACCAGGAAATGATATAGATGTCTTTTTGGCGCCTTTGATTGAAGACTTGAAAAGTTTGTGGGGTGAAGGTGCGTTAGTGTTTGACGCATACTGAAAAGAGAGTTTTAAGTTGCATGCAATGCTTTTCTGCACAATCAATGACTTTCCAGCTTATGGAAAGCTATCTGGATATAGTGTCAAAGGACATAAGGCATGCCCCATCTGTGAAGATAATACATGTTATCATCAACTTGTTCATGGCAGAAAGACAGTCTACATGGGGCATCGAAGATTTCTAGATAAATTTCACCCTTATCGAAGATTAAAAAAAGCTTTCAATGGGGTACAAGACTATACAGATGCTCCACAACCATTAACTGGGATTCAAGTTTATGAATGCGTAGACTGTATCAATGTTACTTTTGGTAAGACTCAAAAACTTAAATCTCAAAGAGGTAAGAGATCAAAATCTAATGTTGATGTACCATCAAATGAGAAGAGTCCGTGGAAAAAGAAATAAATACTCTTTGATCTTCCATATTGGAAAACACTTGATGTCAGACATATTATTGATGTGATGCATGTTGAGAAAAATGTGTGTGATAGTCTTGTTGGAACTCTTTTAGACATAAAAGCACTACTACAGAAATCACATACAACGTCGGCTAATTAACGCCGGCTAAGTAATTAGCCGACGTTATATGTTATTTAAATAATTAAAAAAAAACCTTTAACGTCAGTTATCATGACATAACCGACGTTTAAAGTCTCAACCTAATACTACTACGCGATACGACGTCGGCTCGGTGGTTAGCCGATGTCGTATCGCCGGCGACGGATGCTACGACGATGACTACATCTTTAGCCGTCGCCGTATCACCAAACGGACTCCGACGTTGCGCAATACGACGTCGGCTAGGAAGTTAGCCGACGTCGTATTGCGACGTGTTTTATACGATTGACCTACAACGTCGGTTATTTAATATAACCGATGTTGTAGGGTTAATAAATCCAAGCCGTCGCCCCCAAATTAACAAAGCCGAACGTTCAATCCCTAATAAACCAAAACCAAAATTCGAACATTATATTCGAACGTCCCTAAGAAGTAGCTGTCGCCCCCCATCAGCCGTCGCCTCCCGAACTACCCGTCGCCGAACGCCGTCGCCCACCCATCCCCGCAAAGCGCCTCCGCCGCTGCAAGCCGGCGGAGTCGCGAAGCAGTCCCGCCGAATCGCAGCCGCGAAGCACTCCCGCCAAACCAGCCGCGAAGCACAGTTGCAGCCGCATCGCCGTGGGAGATCGGCCGTCGCTCAAAGACGCACCGTCGCAGCCGAACCGCTGCACCGCCGGTAAGGTTTTTATTTTTATTTTTTTTTTAATTTTTGAATTATTTTCATGTGTGTTTTGTTGTTTAATCCATTGAGAGTAAATTGCACTTTTGGTCCTATGACTATAGGGGTCCTGTTAATTGTAACACTCGACTTTAAAAACTAACAATTGAGTCCATTAACTATGCTTTTTCTAACACATTTGGTCCTTCCGGCCAAATCACCAGTCAAATTTGGCCGGAAAGTTGTAATTCATTTTAATTTGTTTAAAAATGGGGGCATTTTGGTATTTTCACCAGCCTAGCTCTTCTTCTCCATTTTGTCGCCGGAAATGTTGCCGACACCGTCCCGTTCATGGCAACTGGAGCTTCCCACCAGCACCGCATTCGGCTCTCCTTCCTCATCTGACCCAGATGGAGATTCATCTCAATTGGATGCTAATTGTGAGTGAGCTACAAATTCACTCAATCCAGGAACAATCATCAAAGAGACACAGATCTGAACCAAAACCATTGATGCACCACAGTGATAGAAAATCCCGATTCAAAGTTCTAGCAAATCACTGGACTGTTAGATCTACTTCGTCGAACAGAAAACAACTCACTGGACTATCAGATCTGAACCAAAAACTCACGCTTCGTCGAACCACCGCCTCACGCCGGAGCTTCGCCATTGCTATCGATGCTCTGCCCTGTCGGAAGGAACAGACGTCGTCGGAGGAGAAGACAAAGGTCCATGGGGCCGGCCTGTGATGACGACGTCGCCGCCGCTTGAAGCATCGGCCTCGCGATTTTNTTATGAAAACAGTGAAACGGCCTTATTCAGAGCACACCAATTGAGACTACAAACTTGAGGAATTGTTGCAACCTTCAAGTTGCATGAGAAATTAAATTTTGGGGGAGAGAAATTCAATATTTTTTTAATAGAATTAAATAAGTTAGTTGGATGTGGAAATTGAACCTATATGCAGCTATATTAGTCCCGAGCCAGCAACAAATTATTGTTTCACACTGTTTGACTCATTATAATTGAATTGATCAAATCTATGCGTGCTTTCTTTTTAGATCACACTTGTGTGAGACAGTGTCACGAATCATATTCATAAGACGGGTCAGATCGGGTCTATATGCACAAATATCATACTTATATGTTCAAATGTAATAATAATTAGGAATAAAATTTTTGTCACTTATAAGGAAAAATGTAATACCTTTGAAGAAAAATGTATAGTAATAATTTTGCATTTTGATGTAAAAGTATTATATTTTCCATCAAAAGTATTACTACGTACATTTTACATAATAATAAATGTTCCCCTTACTTAAAAAATAATATAATACTTTTGAGATAAAAATGTAATACTTTTAAATGAAAATGAAAATGTAAAAGTATTATATTTTCCTTAAAAGTATTACATTTACCATTATAAGTAACACAAATTTTATTTCTGATTAGTATTACATTTGAGCATATAAGTATGACATATGTGCGTATAATCAGTACATTTTTGCATTGATCTGATCCGACCCGACCCGTCTCAGAATGAGACGGTATCACACAAATTTTTCCCTTCGGTTTTTAGTACATTATTTAACAAACATAAATTTTGAATTTATGACGCGATAATTTTGAACTTGTCACCAAGTTGCAGACTATGCTTTCAACTTGACACACTGCTTCATCAATGTGGTCAACACTCAACAGTACTTTGTTTCTCCCTCTCTTCCTTTGAAGAGAATGTGTCAAATATGCCGCATGGAAAACTCAATTGGTTGTAGTAATGATCTCTCAGAATGAGGGGCTCCTTTGTGCGCAGTGAGCAAAAGTCTATCCTCTGTTAGTTGGTCAATTGAGTCACCATTATTAATCCTTTCAAAAATTGCCGGGTCAGGGTGTGGAGACGCTTGGAAGGGTGATTCCACCTTTTGTCACAAGATAATGTGTCAAATATTTTAGCTTTGATTTTGACGTGATAATTGTAATTTTGTTTTCAAAAAAGTCTTCAAGCACTAGATAGCATGTTGAAGAATATGTTGGTTTTCCCAACAAAAATATGAGTTTTTTTCAACAACTACGTACTTAATTAAACATTAACTTCTCACTCTCCTTAATGTTAAATATATGTTTTACTTTTTACTCCATTCGTTTTATTTTATTTGTCTAATTGAATTAACAAAATTCAATTTTTTACTCCATAATATTTATGTTAACATTAGGAAATAGTTCAGTTCTTTTTTTTTTTTTAAATTTTTTGCTTCAACTAGGAATGTCAATCACAATTTGAAATCGATGGGCTGACTCAATAAACCTGAAAGCTTAAATCAACAAGTTCAATGGTCCGAACGAGCTAGCTCAAAATCTAGTGGTAGCTTGATAGCGCAATCCACTTAAAACTATTTTTTGATTTATAAATGATGTTGAACAAAATATATATGAAATTTATATGTAAGTTCACCGTTAGTAATTTTTATTAAATCTGTAAATAAAATTTTATTAAATCTATTACAAAATATTTTTTTTGAAAATAAATAATGAAAAAATTTATTATAATTATTACTCTGTATCTTATACTGTAAATATATTAATTCTTTTTAGTTGGAATTTGAAATGAAGGTTTATATTCATTGAATGAACGATATATGTATAAGTTTATATTTATTAGTACAAATGTACTGATTACTAAAATTGAAAGTTTAAAATGCTAATTTGAAAAAAAAAATTAACTAATTTTGTCCGATAAGATCGTCAGCCCGAGATTTTAAGTTTACGGTCAAGAATTTTAAAATTAACCATGAAAAGTAAAAGATTTTCCCAAAATGATAAGCCTCACAATTTAATAAGACTAGCCCGAAATTGAACAATGAGAGCCGATTAATATCCTTATTTAAATAGTTGAAATGTGATCTGTTAGTTTTATGTCCTTTCAGGGCTCGGTCCCGAAATAAATTGGAAAAATATCTTGACACCCAATAATATCCTTTTGAGGGCCAACATATGTCATTATTATACGGATTTCTTTATACAAATTAAATTTAAAGAAAACGATATGACTATATGGGGCGCGTTCAGGTGCGAACGCTCACTCAGGAAGGAAATGAGAACGCTTCGCAGTCGTATACGTGTCCAGATTAACGAATCAGATAAAATTTTAAAAAAAAAACGATGTGGTGGCATTTTCGTAAATAACCTAAACTTTTGTGCAAGTAATTGTGTTATTAGTGCACCTAATTTCACTTAAAATTGCACCTAGTTTCACTTACAAGTGCACCTATTTTTTTCACTCACAAGTTACAAGTGCACCTATTTTTCACTTACAAGTGCACCTATTTTCACTTACAAGTTCAAGTAATTTACTTTATTAACATTCATGCACCTAGGTGCATCTACTTATAACATTAGGTGCAACTAATTATAACATTAGGTGCACTTAGTATTGAACTCAGCATACATTTTACTTGCACCTGTAATACATTTTACTTGCACTTCTGCACTTATTTTCACTTACAAGTGCAAGTAATTTAACTAATTAACATTCATGCACCTAGGTGCACCTAGTTATAACATTAGGTGCATGCACTTAGTATTGATGCTCAGTGTACAATTTACTTGCATCTGTAATATATTTTACTTGCACTTGTACACATATTTTCACTTACAAGTGCAAGTAATTTACCTGTTAACATTCATGCACCTAGGTGCACCTAGTTATAACGTTAGGTGCAACTACATCTGTGACGCGTGGCGCGCTGAGAAGCGTTCTAAGTTCTTTCCTGGACAGGTGGTTCTCACCTAAACGCGATCCATGACTATATTTTATGAAATAAAACTATTCATATATGTTTAGATTTTATTAAATAAAAAATTACATAATTAAAAATTATCGTCCACGCTTTAAACAAAAAAAAATAAAATAAATACGTCAATAAGAATAGAAAACAAAGTAAGAATTAAAGAGTGAGTAATTTGGTATTATTGTGATCTAGGAGCAACCTCAATATTGAGATTTTTTCTTAACATTCACATCATCCTCCACTATCTCACTTAATCTCATAAAGTCTTTCTTCCCATTAGTTTTAGATTTTTTTCTCAGTTTGTTGTGGTCCCACAATTTTAATTCACTATATTTTAATTATTTCTTTAGTTATTATCATTATAAAAATTATAATTACAATAGTTATTTTTATTATATTTAAATTAAACATATCAAAATTAAAATAAATTTTATAATTATAAATGTTAACAAAAAAAAATAGAAGAAGATGAGTTGGTCGTTGCTATTTGCAACGGCCAAAAGAAAATACAAAACTATATAGAGTGGAAACCAGCTAGCGGATACTTTGAATGTCCCAAGCGGGCGCATGTATCACACACACTCGCTTGGGCAGCAATGAGACGCAATTGGGCATCTTACCTTTAATTTTTTTTTTTTTTATAACCTGTAAAAATTGGGTAGTTGCATGAGAAAAAAACCCCCCAAAAACCTTGCATCTCATTTGTGTAAAAATCAAGTCTAGGCGCTAGGCGGCGCCCAATGTAACTATGATGATTTTCGTCAAAATCAGCCATCTCCACAGTCGGGCGCCTAACCCACCTAGGCAGTTGGTTGACTGGCTGGGCGTTTTTTTCTTTAATATTTTAATAATTTTAAATCTTAAACATTTAAACTATTAATGTTATAATGTATTAACTAATACTCTTATAGTGTAACAACTAAGAACTTAATAAAATAACAAGTAATAAGTAATAACTAAATTAAACTAATAAGTAATACACTAATACTTAATAAATAATAACTAATAACTTAATAAGTAATAACTATTAACTTATTAAGTATTAACTATTTAACTATTAAAGCATAACGACTTAAACTATTAAACACTTTACAATTATGAACTATTTAAAAAAATTTAAAAATAAGATAAGATAAAAATTGTGCGCCCTAGACGCTAGGCGCCCCCCTCCCCCCTGGCACATGGGTGGCGCCTAGCAATTTTTTCAACCTTGGTAAAAACAACACACTTGGTTTTTTCTTCATAAAAAACTGAGCAAAAATCCCTAACGAGGTTGCTCTAACACATAAAGTACGAGTTAATACTCAATTTGGTCCCTCGACTATTAGAATTTCACCACTTTGATCCTCGACTACGAAAGTTGCTCAATTTAGTACCTAACTATGCAAATGTTAACCTAAAATATAAGTTTATTGTGGATTTGGAGACCATTTGGAGATCGAGGACCAAAGTGGTAAAATTCTAGTAGTCGATGGACCATTTTAGGTAAAAATTATATTGTTAGGGATTAAATTGAGCAATTTTGATAGTCAAAGACCAAAGTGGTGTAATCACACAAGAGTAAGTAATGCCTCCACTGAGGTTCGAACCCACCACCTCCCATATAAAGGGAAGGGTTTGATGCCATTGAACCACAAGGTCCTTGGCTGTAATCCTAATAGTTGAGAGACCATTTTAGGTAAAAATTACATAGTTGGGGAGAAAATTGAGTAAATTTAGAAGTCGAGGACCAAAGTGATGAAATCGTAATAGTCGATGGACCAAATTGAGTATTATCTCCATAAAGTATATTATTATAAGACATAAAGTAAATTATACATTATTCTAACTCATAAAATATATTTTTCTAACACAAAGTATATTATTCTAACTCATAAAATACATTATCTTACCATAGAAATTTCATCAATCTAACCCATAAAGTACATTATTCTAACTCATAAAATACATTATCTTATCTTCAGAATGTTCATTATTCTAACGTGCGTGGAGTAATGAAATTTTTAAAAATCAAAACGACGTCGTTTAAGACCGTGGTCCACACAGTAATTTGACAAATTAAAGTGAAACTCCTGCACTGTAAATTTTATGACTCGATCCTACATTTTTGCTCAAAATTTGTCACATAAAAACTAAGCTATTGGTCCGTACATGATATATTTTACTTGTCTATAATAAATGTCATGTAAAGTGTTCTCCTTATTTTTAGTCTTAATAAATGTAGGGTATTTTTACTAACTAATGAAGTTATAGATGTTGTATTTACAAAAGGTCTGATTTTTAAAATTTTAAATATTCTTATATTTGGTTAGAATTAAGGTACGTAATATAAGTTAGTTTGGTTGAACTGTAATCATTTATATTATAATGGTTATTTAACTTTAATACCCTTAATCTAGTTATATATATTTTCATAAATTTCAAAATTAAAATAAAAAAAATAAGGCAATAGTAAAAAAAATAGAAGTAAATAATTTAAAAATAATTTAAACTTGAATAAGTGCAGGGACGTATCCAGAAATTTGTTTCAGTGGGGGCGAAAAATTAAAATAAAATAGATAGTTAAAAAAAAAAAGGAAGAAATACTTAAAAGAAATATAATCATAAATATTGTTGGATATAAGCGATAAATAAAACACATCAAAACTTTATAAAAATATTTATAACAAATTAATTTGATAAATTAATTCAAATAAAAAACAAATTATAAATTACATATTAAAAAATTCATAAAGCTTTTTTGAAGCAATAAGGGAATTGAACCCCCTAACATTTCTTAGCATAAGAATACATCTATCAACTAGTCAACATAACATCTTGTGTATATTAATCTATTTTTAGTTATATATAAGTATATAACTATATATACCATAAAAATAAAAAATAAAAAAAAAAGCTAAAAACGCAGGGCTTCCCACAGGATTCAAACTGGCAACCTTTGGCAAATCAACACACGGCTCTACCATCTAGTCTAGCAAACCCTTTGTTTATTATACCTGTTTTTATATATTTATATCTAAAACATGTATATATATACATATATACATACAAGGCTATATAGGGGGGGAGGGGGGGTGAGTGGGGGCAGCTGCCCCCACTGCCCCCAGGGTGGTTCCGTCACTGAATAAGTGTATGTCTTGAGTAGGACGGAGAAAAGTCAATTGATTAAAATGACAAAATTAGTAAAAAAAATCAAAATATAAAAAACATTTGAACGTAAAAATACTTAAGGAAGAGAATGTCATCTCGCAATCCCTTCAAATAACTAAAAATCTTATGTAAATGTTAAACTGCATTCTTTGAGAAAATTACATAATCTAAACTAAACATAAAATTTTTATATACCCAAACAAATATAACATTAATTATTTTAGATATCTTGAACCAAACACTCTTAATTTTTTTAGTGACGAGAAAAATCCACAATCACTATTCAAGAGTGTGCGCTAAATAAATCATGTCTTATAACTTTAATTAGCAAAAGACCATAAAATAATTAATTAAATTAAATTTAAAAAATATATAAAAAATTGAATTCGTAACCTTTTTATAATAAGTTTATCTTTACCTACACCCCGTAATTTGGATAGAGTTAAGTGATGTTGCAAAAAAGATCCTACAGCCAACCCTACCATCGTGTTTGGTTACATGTCGAAGCCTACATTAATGCACATGTCTCTCGACTAGTAGTTGTAGGCTACTAGCTTTGACCAAGCAAAGCACGCAATTTAAGAATTCTTTTATGGGTACTACCTCCGTCTCATTTTGGTTGTCTGATCTGATTCGTTTAACGATGTTTGACTGAAGTTATTTTTAATCTAATTTTTCATAATATTAAGCTTAGCATTAATATATAAAATTTATATATTTAGAAATTACATTAAAAATACTATTAAATACAAAAAAAAAATTTAAATAATAAAAAATTACTAAAGAAAATAAGTAATAAAGAAAAAGTTGATTTGACCAATGAATAGTAAATATGACAGGTAAAATGGAAAGGAGGGACTAGGAAGTAGTATTTTAAAGTTTATTTCTTAAAATTAGATGTTTTTTTTCGTAAACTCCCTCGTCACTTTTTTTTCTTCTTCTAATATTTTCACTACATCATATATACTGACACCATGTCATGCCTCCATTGCATTA
>CM008336.1:32777054-32788742 GCA_002525835.2 Ipomoea batatas | reverse complement strand
AAGAGCATTCAAATCATCCAATTGAATTTCTTCTCTTCTCCTCTTCACTCTCATTTCTCTCTGGGTCTGAGCACTTTGAGTACGAAATAATTGAGAATTATTTCGTAGCAGTCCTGTGTTAGCCAGTCGAAAGTGACCGGTTCCCGGCAAATCACTTTTAAGGCAGTGTTTCGTACACGTCACAATATTTCCCTTCTAATCTCTTTAAAAGCCAATTTACAGCAAGTAGTATATACAACGACATTTTCTACACCCAATTCCCAACATAATGAAGTCGGTTATACATTCATTCGTTGATGGTACCGATCACATGAGCGCTCAATGGCCGAATCCGACCATAGTTACGAAACAATCACACTGTATAATCATGAAGTTAGTCATCCACCAAGATGAAGTTGCAGTTGGGGTTCAGCTTTGTTACGATTCCTAGAAGAAGGAATATCTTTGATCTCTTGCAATGTTTTGCTTTCTAGTATCGACGTGGTCGGGTGGTGATGTACTAACTATGTGCTTGGTCATGCCGGGTGGCGGCTTAAAGATGAATTCCGACCACCCATTCGAAGAAGTAGTGACGGAATATTTCATTGTTGTCGGCAAATAGCCCGAGCAAGCCCTGATAGATCATTGCATCGATTGACTAGATCTGGCTGTGCTGAGCGGTACGAGACTGAGGGCCATTTCGGTTCCATTATATTCCTTCAAGTCTATGTAGTTATAAATCTCTCCCAAGACACTGGTTCTTATTTCTGTTGGCTCTGTCTTTCTTGACAAGGCCATAGAATTGCTGCGAGATGCATGCTTGGAGAAGAGCCCATTCAGCTTAGTTGCATAGAGTCTAAACCGGAAAGTGTTTTCTAAAAGGCTCGGTAATTGCTGCGAAATGTAACTTGAGCTCGTGCTTATCATCGAAACATCTTACTTATGAGGTTATTAAAAATCAGGGAACGAGTCTTCATAGTTGCTGGCACGCTTTCCTTCTCTTTCTTTTAGCCTAAGCTTGATGATTGCTTACTCAGATTTAGTGGCCCGTGCGAAGAAGACCGGGAAGCGATCAGTTGTTCTTGGAGAAGGAAAGATCAGTTTGATGGACGGAGGCTGGGAGGCGAAATGTGATCTACGCATGCAACCTTAGCTGATCACAAACATATCAGGAACCACCCGGTCAATACTCGGCTAAGTGACTAATGTCTAGCGAAGACTATCGAGACTGGACAAATGCATGTATACACCATTTCTTTCTCCACCAACCAAATTGCATGCATCATCTAGTTATTGCCTCTTCCCACTTCCAAAATGCTGACGTGGTTTTCAGGCTCCAATATAATGCTAGTGATGAAGCTCGTCAATAGCAAACGACAGCCGCTTCCACTTTGTCTCTCCTGGTCGGTGTTGCCGCAAAAGAGTCTGACGGCGTTTTTGGGAATGATTGAATTGAATAGGTTGGTTACAATGCAAGGCTGGGAAAATGAAGGAGGTGACTTTAAGGAAGATGATCTGGACATTTCTTCATATTCACGTCTTTAGGACCCATGGCTCAGCAGTGTTTCATGTTTTATAATTTGGAGCAGGATTCTAAATAAAGCTGTTGAGTTCCTCCAAACTCCCCTTGCTGCGTATTGGATCACCTCTGTTTGCATAGTGAAGGCCTAAGTTTGTACCGCCATTGTTGAGATCAGATGATGAGCAGTTACTGGGTAATGGATAACTGGGAGTTGTCACTAAAGTCGTTAAGCGCGTTAAAAAATGATTTTTCTATGGGATCGCGAAGCTGAGGGTGTTCTGGGAATTTTCCAAAAATTTCTTGAATTTTTCTTCTTCTTCGATTCTTCTTAAATGAGAGTGGATATCGCCATATCAATTTCCATAGCAGCTGCGTGTGGATGCCTGATCGAATTCGACTAAGCTTAGGGCACCTTGCTGGGTACGCGGTCGAGCAGCGACGATGAAGGTAGATGTCGGGAAACCCACTTGGAAAAGAAGGACTGGACCTTTTGCTCGAATCCCCATGGACGACGCCGTTCTGATGGTGTTAATTCCTTTGGTGTATTTTGTATGTATATGAGCATCATAAAAATACCATGAAGAAATTAGAGTAGATAGCCAAAGAATGAGCTCCCATAACCCCTTCCCATTCACTGTTACCATTGAATCATTTAGAGAGAAGTGGGAGGGATCACATGACTATTCTTTTAGAGAGAGTCCAAAAAAGAAAGGCCCTTTTACCAACGGGTCAAGTGCCTTTATATAGGCCCAACTGCTAACCCGTTGACTGTGACCTTCATCCGAACCATTTGACCTCGACCCGACCACAAAACGAAAGCGTAAATTTTGATAAAACTGAGGTATATTCCCTATCAATAATAATAATAATAATGTAATGCCGTGTGTTATTGTTTTATAAAAGAAAAATAAATAAATATATATATATTATAACTTCTATTCTTTTGGAAATACATATATATATATATATATGTATGTATATATATATATATATATATATATGTATGTACTTTACCGTAAGTAGGTGTACATATATGTTTAGTGAATATGTTTTCTTATATAATTAAATTAGTATTTTCACTCGTGCGATGCACGGAATGGATTTGTCATAATATATTAAAGAATATTTGGATCGATATATAATTATATAAATTCTAACATCAAATATTATATGGTGCAACTGAAGATATGTTTTGGATCGATTGTGTTATCCTTGTTTGAATTCTAGCAAATAATTGCTTAATTAATAGCTAATGTGTAGATGTACGCCTGCGGTGCTGGAACTTTAGAGATTTTATATATCATTGTTTAGGATTTTTATAAATTGGACAAATATGCTTATTCTCTAGTAACTCAGTTATTCTAACTCATATGTATGGAAGGTATATTTTTATGTAGATATATAGTAATTTTTCCATCTTGAAAAAAACATAATATTACCGGTTGTATTTACACATTATTGAAACCCTCTTTGTAGACAACATTGGTAGTAGTAACACAATCTTGTCCATCCTCGTCTAGAACTAATTAACACTTTCAGGCTATCAAGATGGGTGACTTGGGAGAAAGCCATTTACAATTGAACGTGATTAAAAACTGGTTTTTTTCAGCAGTAACGCAACGTGAGTTAGTGTTCGGCCTTGGCTTTTGTTGATAGTCATGGCATATGCAAGCATCAATGAGAATTATTTATGCTGGAACTTGAAGGACAATCTCGTATCAGAAAGAGCGAGAGACATTCGAGGGATAAGAACTTTGGTTCCTTCATGTGTCCCATTAATTATTCTTGCTTCAACAATGTGATTTGTCAATCTTGTGATGATGATTCGTGTACCGTTATAAAGATCAAGATAATGGTTTATCTTCCGTAATAACATAACAGGTGCACCGACCTTTAATTAATGTCAATGAATGATTAAGAAAATCATACAATCTCAAACTATTTAAGAATTTAGGAGTGTGTACTTCTAATAGATTTTCACCGTCTGATTCTGCCATACACAAAGAGTTACAACTTAAATATGTTCTTCCTTTTTTAAATATTCATTTTGCACATGTACTAATTAATTTGATCAATGACATTTAAAGTCGGCGAGTGGATCGGATCACTGACTTTCTAGCTGCGACTCATCAAGCGTGTCATATCTTAGGCTTGAAATTTTAAAAAATCACTTTTAATGTAATCAAAGCATTGAGTCATAACAATATTGACACTGAAATTTTAATTTTATAATCCACATGTATATATTCTGTGATTTTTTCCATAAAATTAATTTTGATAGTCAAACTGTAAAACATATTGATTTTACCAATTACTAAATTTCAAAATGTTTCAGATTCTCAGGTATATATAAGTAAAAACTCACATCTAAAGCCTAATTTTTTTTGTCAATATTTCATACAAAATAAAGCATTGTGTGATAGTGGGTAGTAACTTTGAGGTAAGACGATTCAAGTATATAGGCATGTTTCTATGCTCTCAAAATTCAAATTATCATACTAGCATCAGGCAATAAACAAAAATATATCAGAATATATGAATCATATATCTAAACTGTTAATCCAAACATCACTCCAGATTACCAAATGGAGTGTATGGCTTTATGGAATGATGCTCATCCAAACTTTTGAAATGCGATGTCCTAAACCGTCGATTGGCAGACTACTCATGCTTCATATTTCATCAAAGTATCCGTTTCTTATGATATTATGATTTATAACATATAAGAATCGACAAATAAACTATAGTATGAGTCTTCCTTGCATGCAACAAATATCACAAAAATTCAGTGTTCTAAAATAAGTGTATAAATGCAATATGTAGATAATTTGAATTGCATTATATATCATTAATTTAATTACTTGTAGGTTAGTTATTGTAAGATCTTGAGGTACACTTATATTTTGATATTCAGTAAGTATAACTATATTAGAGAAAAATTCACTTGGGAGTAATGGGATAATTAGTTGAGTGATTGTTGGTTAACCGTAGAGCGTTGATATTCTCTGGACAAATAATTATATTGTTTGAAAAAATAGCATAAAATGGCATTTTAGTGGCTATATAATATATGTGGGGTCAACTTTGAATTTGGGTCGGGTCAAAGTGGATTCGGGTTCCCGGTGAGGCTTAGAATCCACAACTTGGGAGTGTGCACACTTATGGTTAGACTTTAGAGTCCAGTTTCCATTGGAAATGGGAAATTTGAGGAGTGTTCAGTGTGGTTCTGTTCACTAGGACCTAATAGTAAAGGACCATGTCCCATTTATATGATTGTGTTCTTCCATATGCAAATCTTTCTCTTACGATTATGAATGAATTACAAATGATATTGAGGTTTGAAAATATGTTTTACTGTAACTTGGAATCTTGTATTTGAATGCAAGTATTTGAAAGAGATAGATTTTTGAATGGGTTTTTGATTATGAGCCTTGTGGCTATTATTTCAAACTTAAATTTATTTCAAAAGGTGCAAGGTATGACACAAAGTTGAATTTTGAAGAATTGGACAATGTTTTGTAAGTAAGCCTTGTGGCTAAGTAATTTGAAAATGTAAAGTACCCTATTCTTTTATAACTATTGTTTTGTGGTCAAAGCAGTCCCTTACTTAGCAAGCTTTGCTAACCCCTCTTTCTTTTATGTTTCTGTTATTTTGCTTTGCTTGGCATAGTAGGAAGTGAATGAAGGATTGGCCTGGACAAGAGCGTTAGCATGATTTGAAGGAGTTTGTGTAATAGTTACTTTTATCTCTTTCGGACTTAGATAAATTTGAATAAGGGATAATGTTTTTCCCTAAGGATTATGAATTTTAGATTTTTTACTTTGGATTGTTTTGTGGTTTGTGACACCCCCAACTTTTTTCACGCTGAGATAGACATAAACTTAACATAAAAGCTAGCAATCTCAGGACTAACATCATAACAAAGAGGAAGCATTTAAAACTTAACGGGTGTCACGCCACATCTAGAAAATCCAACTCTAGATGCACATGCTAAAATCCATAAAGTCAAAATCAAAAGTAAAGGCAACTGTAAAAGTCAATACAGAATCCATAACTAAGGCAAACATGTCCAACTAAAGCAACCACTAGTCTAAGCATAGCACATAGGAGATCTATCTCTATCGCACTCTCGGCTCAGACTACTCCATACCTGGAAAACAGTTTAAGAAAACATTAGCAAAAGAATGCTAAGCAATCAACCACTGACACTCGTGAGAAAATACATAGTATAATATGGTTTGTAAGTAGGTTTACACACACGTATAGAATGTACGCACCAACGAAACTACTCTTTATTTAAATCAGATGACTCAACAACAACAAGCTGAATAAGTCACAAACCAAAGACTCTTCCAAATGAATCCAATATCCAAAAACGAATATACAAGACAACGAGTCTATAACGAGATACCAACTGAATCATAAATCCAACAGAATAATCACAAAGGAATCAACCAAACCGCAATACCAAGGAACAACAAGTCTATAGTAAGATACCAACTGAGATAGGAGCTCAACCTAATAACCACAAGGAACCAACCAACCACAACACCACTACTACACATACGGCTTTTAACGTCGGCTAAATGGACCCTTTAACGTCGGCTAAAATCCGACGTTGATATGGCCGACGTTGTAAGGGTACACATACAACGTCGGCTACATGTTAGCCGACATTGTAAGGTACACATACAACGTCGGCTAAATGTTAACCGACGTTGTAGGTAACTTAAAAACAAATAAAATACCCTACAACGTCGGCTATTTACAAATAGCCGACGTTGTAGGTGATATGAAAAAAAATAAAATACCCTACAACGTCGGCTATTTACAAATAGCCGACGTTGTAGGTAATTTGAAAAAAAATAAAATACCCTACAACGTCGGCTATTTACAAATAGCCGACGTTGTAGGTAATTTGAAAACAAATAAAATACCCTACAACATCGGCTATGTACAAATAGCCGACGTTGTAGGTAATTTGAAAACTACTAAAATACCCTACAACGTCAGCTATGTACAAATAGCTGACGTTGTAGGTAATTTGAAAACTACTAAATAGCCTACAACGTCGGCTCTTTACAAATAGCCGACGTTGTAGGTAATTTAAAAACAAAAAAATTACCTACAACGTCGGCTAATAAGACTAGCCGACGTTGTAGGGTAATTTTTTTTAAAATATTCATTTTATTTTTCTATTTACACCCAAAACCTACTCAAATATATATAGCTATCACAATCACATTCAAAACATGTACAATTTATATTTATAATATCAAAATTAATAAAAGCAATAAATCTCACAATTGATAATAATTAATAATACAAGTTCATCAAAAATTATCTATATTAATTAATACAAGCTTTCCACCATACAATTCACACCCTTTTCACCTAGAAATAATTCATACAAGCATGCATTCAAAAATTTAAACAACACCCCCAGATAAGACAGATGGTGATTCCTCCTTAGCTCATTAGATAATAGGCATTTAGCTTGACCACATTTTGAGCCTTAGTTCCTGCCTATAGCATCATCCAGTTAGCTTCAAGCTTTCCTTAGTTCTTAATATCATGTTTTGGTCACCTTCAGTCTCCAGTCCTGCAACCTGTTATCTGCAATCTGTGATCTGTACCAGTTCTGCCTTCAATCCCCTTCTTTTTCTCTTGCTAGCCTCCAACCTTCCAACCCCTCTTGCTATTTTCCTCCTAGTTCAAACAATCAAACACCCAAGTTATAGAGCCACAACCTCATGTCCATGTACTCCAAAATGAACAATCATCAGCCCTGCAGATTCCAGCTCAGTGTTTTGTGCTTTGTTATTGCCATTCAGCCTCATGTCTTGGACTTTAGACACTCATCAGCCCACCTCTCTTACCTGCAAACAATGTATCAAACCATTAACCAATTCTATGCTAGTGACAGCTGCTACTATTGCCTATAATCCTAAACAGAAGCAGCAACCACCCCCTTGGATCAAAACAACCTGATAGAGGGAGCTAAGCCTCATGTCCATCCCTCCAAATAGACAATCATCAGCCCACCTTCCACCTCCCTTGCATTCACCAGTACCTGCAAAACAGACAACCAGTACTCCAGCCTCATGCCCTTCACACTGGGCACTCATCAGCCAAACTTGTTATTTAGAACCTGCATTTGGGGGAAAGAAAAAAGTGGGGCAGCCCCTCAAGGTCCAATAGTCTCCTAAAGGCCCTGGGAATTGCCTCCACAGAGAGATAAATCATGCTACCCCCTTTGCAACTTCTTACCAAGCTTTCCACCATACAATTCACACCCTCCTTGCATTTTTCCACCCTTACACCCTGCCTACAAGCAAAGTGCAACTCCAAATACCCCACTCGGTTTTCTCCTTTCTACAAGCAATTTTTAGCCCCATAAAGAAGTTGACTTGAATTTATTAGTAGCCTTGTATACAAGTATATATAGATATCAACTTAAATAACAAAGATACCTTAACCTGCATCCAATCTTACTTCATACTAGCAACAATATGAAGTGAAGTTCTGGAACATTTGGCTTCCTCTCGCCAAATAAACCTACACAATGTGGTGAAAAAATAATAATTCTTTAATGAGTAATGTATAGGATTAGGAGAAATCAAGCCAATCAAGGAGATTGAGGGGATGTATAAAAGAATTCAAGTATAATAGTCACATCAGTAAGAAAAATTAATATGTGAAAATCGATCTTGACCACCTTAAAACAACAAAGTTCGAAGCATACTTAGTACACTGCAGATTATATTCCTAACTCAACACTACATCTAGTTTAGTCTACTGAAGTTTCCAAAAATTGTATGGTACAAAATAAATAAGATAGTGCAATTTTCAACACAAACAATATATAAGGGTTTAGATGAAATCACCATAGTTACATTAAAAAGATCATTGGCATTTGGCACTCATGTCACAAGATAGTGTCAAATTAGGAACATAAAGTCCTATGTCTTCTATGCTCATTTCTCATTGATATATAATATGTATGACATTCCAATGGAATAACCATTATATCCTAACGCTGGGCAAACATATATATGCAATCCATCATAGTCAGCCTAAGTCTTCATAGGCACTTTAGACCTAAATAGGAGGATTATGGCTGCCATATTATCTGTACTCAAATGATGTTTCTGCAAATAGAGAATCCCAAACACATATACAATGGAGGAAAAAAAAAGCATATATATCATACACATACTGATTTTTTAAAAAAAAATCATAATCAAATCGAACCAATGACTAAGCTTGATCTTGTTAGATGCCTCATATCCTAAACCCTAAAAATAATTATAAATATAATACTAAATATTAATACCTATGATTTTACGCTGCTACTAAACACCGGTGACCTGCTGCGTTGCTGTACGAAGGAGAACGCAGGCGGTGGTGGATTGGCGACGATGGCGCTGCGCTGCGGATGAGAACCGACGACCAGTAGCTTGAAGGAGAACCGACGACTGCTGCAGATGTACGAACTTCGAAGGGGAAGAGATTGGACGGCGCGGTGGAGGGTGTTTTGTTCGCTGAGGAAGATGAAGGGCGGCGGAGAGGTTGTTTGAAGCGAGCGGCGTTGGCTGGAGCGAGGAGGTTGGCTGGAAGAGAAGAGACTTCGGACGGCGTGAATAAAGAGGGAACTTCGGACTGTAGTGTGTGCGATGGCGTAAATGTGGTAGTTTTTTGCGTGGAGGCGTTGAAATGTTGCGTAAATGTGGTATGAAATTGGGGTATCCGACTTTATTAAAAACCCTACAACGTGAGTAACCGACGTTGTAGGTTCGAAAATTAAAATTCGGCGCGATACGACGTCGGCTAAACTCCTAGCAGATGTTGTATCGCGCCTCGGGGCTGATTTAAAATGCGATACGACGTCGGCTAATCTCCTAGCCGACGTCGTATCTATTGGGGACTGATTTCACATGTGATACGACGTCGGCTAATCATTTAGCCGACGTCATATCCCGACGACGTCTTAGTTTAAGCCTTTAACGTCGGTTATTAGTTAATAACCGACGTTAAAGATTTTTTATTTATTTTTAAATAATTAATGAACCTTTAACGTCGGGTAATTATTTAGCCGACGTTAAATAACCGACATTGTATGTGATTTCTGTAGTAGTGACACCAAGGATAAGATCCAAACCACAATACCAACCCTCCAGACATCACCTCATAGATATCACCACACAGAGGCATAAAAGCCCATTACGATAGAGGCACTAAGCCCATACCATAGAGGCACAAAGCCCAACCACAGAGGCATACAATACCCAATCACAGAGGCATACAATACCAATCACAGAGACATACAATACCAATCACAGAGGCATACAATGCCCATACAACACCTCTCATAACACCATCCACAAACAACAATAATTCCACCAACCACTTCCCAAGGTTATTAAAGATTCAACAAGCCAAAATATACTCACAAGGACTCAGGTCTCCACATACCAGACTGAGATTCATTCCCCAAAGGAATCACTCCACCAACAGTGTTCATCTCAGAATATGAGCACAGTACATACTCAGAATAACAACCAATGAATAAACCAACAATACTAGCTAAACAAATCAAGATAAATGGCCAAAGATCATGGATCAATACTCAAGAATCAAGGTGGAACCCTCAACAATAGATGCAAGACACATTCCAGAATTAAAGATGAAACAACAGAGTCAAAACCCACGAAACAACACTGGAACAGAACCAGGAAAATGCACTAACGGAACAACTCGGCGGAACACAACAGTTCGCTGGACTGGTCTGCATGAAGGCCGCAGAGGAGATCCACAGATCACACCACACCGCCGCACTACACCGCCATGTTCATGAGGAAGGGATTGGCGGGACACATTATACCGCCACTCACTTCCGCAAGAACAACTCCCACCCAGATTACATCTAATCAAAGCAGAATACACGATAATCACTTCCAGAATACGAAATATGCTCAGATTACTCAGATTACACATCACAAAGGTCAAATAATACATGGAATCCATAACAACAATTACTCATACTCATCACAATGAAAGCTAGGATAATGAACACAAGTCTAATAATCCACAAGATAGGTTCACAAATCATCAAAACAAAGCCTAATACACCAAGAAATTCACAGGATTCCAAACACAAAAGTAATATTCATATATTCATGAGTGAAAATAGGTTTAGTGTAACATGGAAGATTACCTTTTGAAGCGTATTAATCCAAAAGCAATCACTAACTTTAAGCTCATCTCAAAAGCAAGTCCATAATCTTGAACCTGAAAATTAATCAGGTCAATACCATCACTTAATGATTACGAATACTAATAATGACATCAAGTTCCTATTTAGCCCATCATAGTTATCGCCCACAGTCCATAATTAATCACTAATTAGGCTCAACCCTTATCAACCAGGATTGCTAGACTATAATTAATCCTAAGGGTATGATTATCAAATAATAATAATACTAATGATGCTAATAATAATACTAATAACCTAATGATCCAATCATTAAATAATAAGTCATGATTATCCTAATCACCCATAAGCTAAGAAGATTTCCTTAATCTGAACTATTCGATGCTAGTTACTATCATGAGTGCTAATTACGTACTTAACTATAATCCATACTCAAGCTAGATCATAAACAACTACACTAATCATGATTAACGATAAGCACCACCATACTCCCAGGATTGATCTAATGGTTATAATATAATCAAGGATTATATAGGCTTTGGATCCATTACCTAGATAGCATCTCTATCCCACGCTGCCTGCTACTAAACTCGCCGACGCAGCACACCACTGGAAAGAAGAACGGAGAAGGGGAACTGCCGCCATTGCCGCTACTAACGAGCATCACAGCTACGCATCACCGCATGGCTGAGGAGATGAATGAGGGAGATCGTCACCATCAACCACCGCCCAACACTGCTGCTGCATCGCCGAGAATGTAAGAATATAACCATAGAACTGTACTAACCTCCAGCCATAGTGTCCTTTAGATTGCCTTATAGATGCCTTTGATTGTGTGTATTTCTGCAGAGTTTTTGTATAGTATGTCTCCCACTTGCTCTCAGGACTTAGTATAGATGGTGTAAAAGTTGTAACCTGAGCAGTGGGGGACCTCTAACTTATATACCTATAGAACCATCAATATAGGTAATT
>CM008336.1:32747712-32758651 GCA_002525835.2 Ipomoea batatas | reverse complement strand
AGATTGAAGATTGGATTTGTTCTTTATCAGTTAAGTTCTCTTATTCCTTTATTACTTTCTTGCAATGTTTATGGTTATTAATTATTGCTTTGTTTTGTTTACTCCCATCATGCGGGAGTAGTTCGTTTATGGGTTTGGATTAGGGATCCATTGTTAATCTTGATGTTCAATTGGTAATTAATTGCATAAAGGGATTGAATCTTTTACCTAGGGTTTATGTTGATTTGGGGATTTCTTTGCACTAGTTATTGGTTTGTGGCCAGAATTAATTGCTAGTCTAGGAGAGGGATTCATTACAACGACAGTTGGATGAAGATCTCGAGTCTTACCAATTTCAACCTAATTTTTCTGCTATGAAAGTAGAGGTAATATTGGGGGCTTACAATGCTTAGGTTCTTAAGGTTATGATTGATGCATCACGACAGTGGGGCAATCTTTGCCTAATTCTCTTATTGATTATGAAAGTAGCTGAGTAGAATTCTTTTGTGCATTGCCCATATATCCCTTGGTTAATTATTCTTTCCCTAATCCTGAGTTGGTTGGAACATCAAGATTACAATCCCCCTAATCTGACCCATACCTTTATCATATATATAGTTTTCACCTTAATCAATTGCTTTCTTTTATTCCACATCATTCAGTTTTTGTTACTTGGATTCTATAAATTCATATACTCTAGTGCTTGGTAATTCACACAGTTTCGTGCCATAGCACCAATCCTCAGCGGAACGACATTACACCCTTTTTACACTCATCATTTGTGCTCATCAAGTACATGTTTGAAATTCTTTCCAAAGAAGCATACGAAGGAATGGATAAGGCAAGTAATTTAAGATAATACATTTCTCATTCAAATTTTAAAAATACTAGCTTAAATTAGCTTACTAATTATTATTTATTACTTTTCAACATTATAGATAGTGGAGAGAATTGGTTCATTGAGCTACAATCAACAAGAGATTGATGAAGTTAGAGACACATGAGCCAAGTACTTCATTGATGAATGGATTAATACATTGCATTAGTATGTGAAATAGTAATGTGAGATGTATGTATTGCTTTTATTGCTTTTGGTACAAAGTTTGGGAGAAGATTATTGCTTGTATTAATTAATATAGATAATTTTTGATGAACTTGAATTATTAATTAGTGTCAATTGTGAGATTTATTGTTTTTATTAATTTTGATATTATAAATATAAATTGTATAGGTTTTGAATATGATTGTGATAGCTATATATATTTAAAAAAAAATTACCCTACAACGTCGGCTAGTCTTATTAGCCGACGTTGTAGGGTATTTTAATTAGTTTTTAAATAACCCACAACGTTGGCTATTTATAAAGAGCCGGCGTTGTAGGGTATTTTATTAGTTTTTAAATTACCTACAACGTCGGCTATTTGTAAAGAGCCGACGTTGTAAGGGTACACATACAACGTCAGTTAACATTAAGGCGACGTTGTATGTGTACCTTACAACGTCGGTTAACATTTAGCCGACGTTGTATGTTTACCCTTTCAACGTCGGCCAAATCAACGTCGGATTTTAGCCGACGTTAAAGGGTCCATTTAGCTGACGTTAAAAGCCGTCTGTGTAATAGTGTTTCTACTATTGATTTACATGGCACATTTTGATTCATTAAAAAGAAAATGTGTGCCATAGTTTTTAATCATTTCTTTTCTTCTTCATCCAATTAAATCAATACATATAGCGGGAGTCTTGACTCCCTTAGAGTCTCTACTTATCATTTTCCTTAAAATAACAACACTTTTTTTTACTAATGGAAAAACAAAAAACACAATGTTGCTAATAACTAAGGAACTAATAGTGGTATAGCCAAAATTCGCTCTTACCTTATACCAGAGGGATCGAAGTGAAACTTCTCAATATTTTTAAAAAAAAAAGCAAATTAATTTTTTCTGTAACTAGAGAATACTCTAAAGTGGCCAATGAGTAATATCGCTCTAATTCTAGCCAACAAAAGAACATAATGAGTAAATCCATTCTGATTACCTATAATTAACCGTCTCAACCCAAGAAAACTAATAAATCGCTCTACTGTGAATCAAACTTTGGAAACTTGATTTATTTGATATTATGGCTGGCTGGCCATGGATGGTGGGATATTGATAGGGACATTTAATTTGAGAGTTAATCTCAAATTGTTAATTACCATGTGAGAATAGTAGCGTAGCTATCCTGAGCTGAGGTTATAAATACCACTTAATATCAAAGCAGCAGCAGCAGGAGCCACCCAGCTGATAGCATAATTCCCTCTTTCTCTTTTCTTCTCGATCTTCTCCTCGAGAAAAACTCATCTCGTCTTTAACAACAACATAATATAATTAATGGCGTGCTTGTTTCCCCCACGATTCTCAGTTCGGCTAACGACGAAGCCGGAGTTGGTGACGCCCAAAACCCCGACGCCTCGAGAAAAGAAGGCGCTGTCCGACATCGACGACCAGGCTAGCCTCCGGTACCAAATGCCGGGGCTATGGTTTTACGAGAATAAAGAATCCATGGTCGGGAAAGACCCAGCTAAGGTTATTAAAGAAGGACTGGCCAAAGCGCTAGTGTTTTTTTATCCCTTGGCCGGTCGGCTCACCGAAGGCCCCAACAAAAAGTTGATTGTGGACTGCAACGGTGAAGGCGTGCTGTTTGTGACGGCTGAAGCCAACGTTGCGCTTCACAAGTTGGGTGATTTTATACACTCCCCATGTCCATATCTGAAGAAGCTTCAGTATAATGTGCCTGGCTCTCACAGGATCACTGGTTGCCCACTTCTCTTGATTCAGGTAAAAATAATAATTTCTTTGTGTCTACTCCGTGATTTCTTTGAAGTTTTAATATAATCAAATGAAGTTTAGTGCAGTTTAATTGTGGTTTTCATGCAGGAGACATTGTGGACTAAGTAGGTGCTAGGTAGCATTGTAGTAGCGACACCCAAAACCAAAAACATGCATTTACTTCCCATTAATTTTGTAGGTGACAATAGTTAATAAGTATACAATGGCCTGGTAATGGCTGTTAGCTGGTTGGGTCGGCTGTTTGGGTTAGAAGGTATGATTTGTTGATAACATTAGCTGATTGTAGAAAGTTGTTTGATAGATTAGCTGATAGTTGATAGCTGTTTGGTATAATTTCTTTTCTCAAAAAGCTAATTGAAAAGGCTGCTTTGAGTAGCCTTTTGAATTTTAGCATTTTGGAGTTGCAAAAAGCTTATTAACCAAACAACTAATAGTGGTCAAATAAGCTAAAATTGGCTGATAGGCTGATTATTTACCAAATAGGGCCAATAACTAATTATTGCTTGCGATTAGGGATGTAAATCATGCCAGCATGTTCAGTTCCCATACTTATATCATGGGTATGGTTCATAATGCACTGTGTATTTGTAATATGTTGTGAGTTTTCATGTTTGTGTTATTTGTGAGTTTTCGTGTTTGTGTTATTAAATTCTGTAATTTAAGAAGAGTATAAATTTTATACCTGAAACAAATTAATAGTTGTCTTATGTTATGATTTTTTGTATTTGTGTTGTGAAATTTTGTGCCTATTAGCACAAATTGTTACCTAAATTAAATTTAAAATATAAGTAAATATATAACATGTGTATGTGCCTTATGTTGTGATTAAATGTGTCTTGTGTTATTAAATTAGGCACCTTACAAGTATAAATTATATACCTCATCGTTTCAATCCAGGGTCCATAATGATAACGTTGACCCTGGTTCATGATATAAATTGCCGTTCAATTTCACTCTAGTTCTATCGAGTTGCATGCCAAGTTTATGGACTCGACCTATTAATTATATTTGATCGGGTTTAAAATTTTAGTCCTAATCCTAAAACTTTGGGTTGTAGGATTTAATTTATTGGGTGAGTTTAACTAAAACTTTTGATAGCACATCTAGACTAAAAAATATAAATTTATACATCATTATATTCGATAAATCTAAGCCTCTATTTTCAAATTCTAACATCATTATATTCGATCAATCTAAGCCGCTATTGAAAAAAAAAAATCTACTAAATTTCGGATTAGTTCGTTCGAGTTATCAAATTTATTGATTACGAGTTAAATTTTTTTTAGGCATAACTTTAAAATTTTTCAGTCTTATTATATAAGTTCATCATTTTCGTGCTAAAATTGATCTCCAATTTGTGATGAGTTATATGTGTTGGGGCAGTTGGGTACATGTATTGATTCACGTTTAAAATTATAATTATTTATACATATCTTGTAAATATATAAACCGTACGTGCAAAGTGAGGTTGGCTTACAATAAATAGTAAATATATCACTTTGTTGTTGTTAGTACAGTAGAAAGGTACTATTAAAAAAAACACTTCTTTTCCTTGTTATTCGCGTTATCATTTGAGTAATAATATTTCTACTCAAATTTTTTACTCTCCTAGACTCCGACTACTTAATATGCTTTGATTCATTTAAATAAATTAGGTCACTATTTTTATTTCTTAGTTCAAATAAAATCCGAACATGGAGTATTATTATTATTTTTTTTTTAAAAAAAATTATTAGATATATTTTGTATTTTACCAAAGTATAGACTCGACTTAGAACTAAAAAAGAGCCAAAATTTTGTGGGTGTGTCTCAAACTAAATTCAAATTAGTTTTACAATTTTAAATATATGAAGTATTATATTGTATAAAAAAACAAAAAAAAAACTAATCAATACAAATCTTATGTTAAAACTTGGAAGTATATATATTTTTAATCTTAAGAATACAACTTATACAACTATACAAGTAGTACTCTGTTGACCTACTATCCATCCACCCTATCATAGCATTAAATTGTAGTACAAGTAATTAAATGTAATGCTGGGAGAAGTGCATAGGTTTTCTCTATTCAGAACTGAATTGAATGGGTAGTTGGTGGCAGAATAAATAATAAATATAATGGAGTTGTTTTTATGATAATATATAATGAACTACCATAGTATTTTATACATACACCTCATGTATTTTTAGACTGAAATTTTATCCCTGCATTTTTTACTCTTTCAAGCTTATATAATTTTTTTTTATTTCTAAAATACACCATTTGCAAGCGTTCAAAAAAAGACAAGAAAATATTGGATAGATAAAGATATAAAGTCTTATGCTTCTCTTAATTATTAGACTTATACTCTATTTACGCTTATTTTATACTTTATTTTATACTTTCAATGAGGTGCCATATAATGATTGATTAAAAACTGAGGGGTATTGAGTTTTCTTTGTCTAATAAAATATGTACAGATTTATACTATTTAGAGCATCTCCATCAATGGAGAATAGAGAATTAATGACAGAGAATAAACTTGCTAATATCTTCAAAACTGATGTAGGAGGTAGTTTATAGAGGATGAGTTCACTCTGCAAAACACAAAATATTGTCAGGAAAAAAAAACGAAAACAAAAACAAAAAGGGAAGCATCAGTGCGTGCCTGCGCTTGGCGCGCACTGCCGCCCCAGCGGGCGCGTGGGAAGTCAGAGTGGCCGCCAACTGGCGGCCACTCTGACTGTTATATACCTTTTTTATGTTTTTTTATTCTTTTTTATTTTTAATGTCAGATTTGGTTTTGTTTTCTTTTTTCTTTTTCTTTTCTCTTTTCTTTCTCCCACGTTCTCTTTTCTAATCACACTTATAAAAACTCATTAATTATCACGAAAAAATCTCATTGATAAGGATACTCTTAGGAGTACATCTAGCATTTTCTAATGAGTAGTGCTATATATAACTCTAATTTATTTTTCTTAAATTTTTTCTCCTGATTTGACATCAATCACATCATTGGTTTAAATTTTATTTTTAATTAGTGGTTGGTTAGCATATTGACGGTGATTCGATGATTTGAAGCCACATAAGAAACAAAAATTTAGAAAAAAATAATTAGAATTTTGTTTCCCTAATTATTAATGTGAATGTGATAGGTGACTCGTTTTAGTTGCGGCGGCTTTGCACTGGGTGTCCGTTTCAATCACACAATGGTTGATGGGTACGGGATCCAGCTGTTTCTGAAAGCAGTATGCGAATTAGCGCAGGGTGGATCGGCGCCATCGGTTTTGCCTGTGTGGGAAAGAGAGCTGTTGACCGCCGCTGATCCAATTACCCCCACCACACACCACGCCGTTTACGGCGCCGCCGACATGCGCAACAATTTCAAGCGACTCGACATCGAGTGGTGGGGCACCATACTTTTCAACTTCGAGAAGTTGGCTTCTAAGCCGCTCTTCTTCTTCTTCCCAAACATCTTGAAACCCATCCTTCTCCGAAGCTCTTTCCTCTTTGGCCCCAACGAAATCCAGGCTCTCAGAGACCAAGCCGCGGCTCAAGGTTTCGGCCCCTGCACCACGTTCGAGTTGATATCCGCTTGTTTGTGGAAGTGCCGCACAATCGCTCTCCAACCCAACCCCAACGCCACGGTCCGGGTCACGTTCCCCACCGATATACGCCGGAAATCCTTGGCGGGGCTGAAGTTCGACCCTGGGTACTACGGCAACGCCATTGTGATGCTGTCCGCCGCCACCACGGCCAAGTTGTTGTGTGAGAGCCCCATTACTTATGCCATCGAGTTGATCAGGGAGGCTAAGAGCAAAGTGAGCACTGATTATGTCAAGTCGGTGCTTGATTTCTTGGTGATTAACGGCCGCCCAAGGATGTCGGTGATGAGGAACGTCTTGGTTTCGGACATTTCAAGGATTGGGTTGGAGAAGATAGATTTTGGATGGGGTGATGCAATATTTGCCGGCGCCGCCACTGCCGCTTACGGGGCTACATTCTTAGAACGGCCGAAGAGCAATAGCAGTACTGAGAGGAGCGTTTTGGTACCTATATCTCTGCCTCACCTATCTATGCTAATTTTCAAACGTGAGATCAAGAAAATGACTAAGTTCAATCTTTGACAACATTCTTTTAATGATCTCATGACAAAAAGAATTTTTTTTACTGTAATAATTTACATTTTTGTATAATAATATCTATGAGTTTCTCTTCTCATTCAAAAAAAATAAACGAGAAGATGCGTGGTTCTAGGACAGTAACGTCATAGATAATGGATGCCCTATTTAATTTTTATCTATGTATATGCAACTACAAACAAATTTAGGGTGCCTTATGTATCCAGGTGCATGCCATGTTAACAAAGTGAATATGGAATAATATTCATAAAATTGTTATGTAAGATTCATAAATTTGAATTGATGCAACTATTATACAATATTAAAAAAAGTTTATTATTGCTCTCTCTCTATCTTAAATTACAGCCTTGTTTGAATAGCAAAACTTTGCTTAAATTATTTACAATTTATTTTTTAATAATATTTAATTTTATGTTATATTAGTGAACAAAATTTATATACTTGATGAGAACTGAATATATGTATTGAATGAATTGAATCAATACAATAGTAGAGATAGGAGATATATATACACGAAGAGTCTCAAGAAGACTAGGATAGATAGTCCTAACCTGACTCGGATATATAGAGTCCTAATACTCCCCTCAAGCATAGGGTACACTAGAAACATGTAACTTGTGCCAAAGACCTTGTGGTTTAGTGGCACCTAGTGTCCCGGTTTACGCTCCCACACAGATATATAGATGATGGGAGTGGGTTTGAGCCTTAGTGGAGGCAATATTTATTTCATGCAGGTAATTTAAAAAAAAAAATTCTCTAGTAAACCTTTTGTAAAGAGGTCAACAAACTGATAATCAATCTCCATGCAATTCTCCACATTTGCAATATTAATTTCTGCGGGTTTAGCTCTGTCAGCATTTCCACATGTTTAGCTCTGTCAGCAATATTAATTTGGACTTCAGCACAAGGAAATAATCCATATGATTTCAGCACACATCTCCGCTAGAGCTTTATATTTTGCTTCTGTGGAAGATCTAGCAATAGTTTTCTATTTCTTACATACCCAAGACACAAAATTGGTACCAAGAAACACAACATACCCGTCCCACTAGTAGACTTAAGATCTTCAAGGCAACCAACCCAATCAGAGAAAGCATGAATTTCTATAGACAAAGATTTTGCCACACGCAAACCAAAAGATAGAGTGCCTTTAACATACCTCAGAACTCACTTTAAGTTTTCCCAATGTGATAGTAACATATTGAAGTGCACCTGCCAGACTTCTGTACTTCGTAGGATCTTCATATAATTCTGCACTAAGAGAGAGAGATTTCGATGAAGAGATAGGGGTGGCCAGAGGTTTACAGTCAGTCATGCCAACATATTTTAGGAAGTCTGTCATATACCTTTGTTGAGAGAGAATAACACTATGGCAAGTTTTTACCAGTTCAATTTCAAGAAAGAAACCAGGCTCACCAAGATCTCAAATTTTGAAAGTAGTTAATAATTTTGACAAAAAGGTCAGTGACTAGCTGTTGATCATTCTCCATCATAAGGATGTCATCCACATAGACTAGCAAGTACACACAAGCAGATCATTGAGAATAATTGATGAGTTTAATTGTGAGTGTAAATAAGAGGGTGTAAATGTCGTTCCGCTGAGGATTGGGGCTATGGCACGTAATTGTGTAAATTAAGAAATCCTAGACACTAGAGCAGTTGAATAAAATAGAATCCAAGTAAATGATAACTGAATAGGGAAATTAAAGGAAAATAAATTGACTAATAAATAAATTGTATGATAAAGAAATGAGTCAGATTATGGGTATTGCAATCTTAATGTTCTAACAACTCAGAATTAGGGAAAGAAGGATTAACCTAGGGATTTATGGGCAATGCACACAAGATTCAATTCAGCTACTTCCGTAACCAATAAATAGAATTAGGCTAGGATTGTCCCACTTTCGTGATGCATCAATCATAGTTTTAAACACCTAAGCATTGTAAGCCCCCAAATTACCCCTATTCTCATAGTAGGAAAAATTAGGTTGAAATTGGTAAGGCTCGAGGTCTTCACACTACTACAAAAATACCTTTTAACGTCGGTTATTTAGGGCATACGACGTCGGTTATTTTTCGACGTAGTTCTAGCAGACGTTATAAATAAATTATACGACGTCGGTTTTTAAAAATCGACGTCGTATATTATTTTAACATTTTTAAATAAGTATATAAGACGTCGGTTTTTTAAAAAAACAGACGTGATATATTATTTTTAAAAAAAATACATAGACATACGACGTCGGTTTTTTCATTTTCAAAAAACTGACGTCGTATCTTGTTTTTAAAAAATAAATAGAGATACGGCGTCGGTTTTGTCAAAAAACCGACGTCGTATCTCGTTTTTAAAAAAGTAATTAGAGTTACGGCGTCGATTTTAAAAAAATTTATTTAAAACATACGACGTCGGTTCTATGTAGAACTGACGTCGTATGTCTTTAATTATTTTTTTAAAAAATTATTTAAAACATACGATGTCGGTTCTAACGTCGGTTCTAGATAGAACCGATGTCGTATGTCTTAATATTAAAAAAAAAATATTTATGACGTCGGTTTTTTCCATAAACCGATGTCGTAAATAATTTATATTATTTTTGCTTTATTTTATTGACATATAACGTCGGTTTTTAAAAAACCGACGTTGATTGGGCGACGTAGTATCCTTTTTCTGTAGTAGTGTCACCCAACTTTCGTTGTAATGAATCCCTCTCCTAAAATAGCAATCAATTGTGGCCACCAATTAATAACAAGTAGAAATTAATCCGCAATTCAACATAAACCCTAGGTAAATAATCCAATCCCTTTATGCAATAATCACAAATTGAACATCAAGATTAACAATAGTTCCCTAATCTAAACCCATAAACGAACTACGCACTCATTATTAAAGTAAACATAACAACGCAAGAATTAACTATTGAAGCCATAGCAATGAATTTGAGAAATTTAAAGAATTAAAAGGAAGAACTTTACTAGCAATCTCGAAGAGTAAATCCAATCCAAAACCACGATTCCAAGCTTGCAAACGTATTCAGGTATGTAAAACGGTGCTAATCTATGCTATGGAAAACTCTAAAGAGAAGGAAAATTATCCTGAACTAAACTAGGGCCCGAAATCCCCAAAAAGACAGCAAATCGCGTCATTAAATACTGGACAGCAGCACGGTCATGGGCACCCTCACGGCCGGGATCGGGGCCGTGAGGTGCAGTGACCAGCTGCTGTCCGTGATGATGCTCACGGGCGACTTCACTGTTGTGATGTGTCCTCTTGGTTTGCCTTGTGATTCCTTTCATGCTCCGTTGCTCCTTTCCGACCTTGGGTAGATTTCTATGCTTCGAAAACTTGTCCAAAATGGTAAAAAATCCTTCCTTTACTCCTCGTTCGTGAATAAACTAAACTCATGCAAATGTAATGCACAAACGAGTCTCAAATTCATCAAGGTAAAGGAAATAAGCAACAAAACCAACTAAATTATGCGGCAAATAATAGTATAAAATCATATGTATCAACTCCCTCACACTAGAACATTTGCTTGTCCTCAAGCAATTACCAAGGACAATTCACCTTTCAAGCATTGCAACTGATCACACTTCCTCCCTGCACAACCAAACATACCGCCAACCAACTCATACAACCTAACCTACTTCAAGAATCATCTCAGAATCACAAATGAGTTTCCCTCTCAGGCCAATAACCTGGCACCAGAATTAAGGTAGATTAAGACCCTGTATGCACATGTACTCTGTTGAGATTATGCAAGACTTGGCTTAAGATGAGATCCCATAGACTTGCCCTTCATACTCCCATAGACCAACTCTAAAACTGCATGCTAAGATCAAATAGGTATTTATTCGGCTTGGGCTAAGGGTGAGTGGCTAAACAAAGAAGGAGTATGGAAAAATGAACAACGGAGAGAATTTCACACCTATTCACAACTAAATCTAGAGGAAATACTGAAAGTATGAACAGTAGAGCAAAACACAATTGAAAACACAAGAGTATTCTAAAC
>CM008336.1:32679532-32691008 GCA_002525835.2 Ipomoea batatas | reverse complement strand
GTCTATTCGCTGAGTGGAATTGTGAGAACTAACTGTCGGGTGTCTCGAACAGTAGTGTGGGTGTTGTGTTTCTCACGTGTGAATTATGGCTGTGTTATGTGCCGAAGTTACTTATATAACGTGGTATTACTTGTTGTTAGAGTGATTGCAGGTAGACTGCGACTGTTGGGTAATGTTTATCTTACTTTATTTATTATTGGTGGTTGTTTTCGAAAACCTTTGTTTATTTTCGAGTGACCATGGATCCCCTTACTTAGCCGTCGTGCTAACTACACTTCGTTGTGTCATTTATTAGATGCAGTCTAGCGTGGGCCCTGTGGCCGATTAGCTCTGAATAGGATGGGAGTCGAGGTTGAAGACTACTCTATCCTAGAATAGACACCCTTGGAGGATTAGTTCCATATGTACACTTTTGGATATTGATATGGTTATTTGAGGTTGTAAGCTTAGCCTTAGCGTTTGGGTATAGGAGAGATACTTAAGCGTGGCGGTAACACCCAATTTTCTGCTGGTTAGACGCTTCCGCAATGTATTGTATTATTAGGATTTTGTAATAAATCCCAGATTTGAAAATTGGGGTGTTACAATTGTATAATCTGCTCATCTATACTTGTATCATTGTATGTAATGTTATGGTTCTCATTATATTCCTCTCTAATCTACACATTTTAGTTACTCATAACTCCATAATCTATGGTTTTTGAATTTATGTTGTGGTTCCCATTATATTATTTCATAAAGTTTATTGATATTGACACACAAACTGTGGGCTGGAGTCGTATAGTTCATGTCATTAAGAAAAACGAACCAAAAACTGCTATTGGAACGCCTGAGAAAAAATATATGCTCATCGTACTTGAGGATGAAACAGTAAGTAAATAGTAAAAAATTTCTCCTATTATTATTATTATTATTATTATTATTATTATTATTATTATTATTATTATTATTATTATTATTATTATTATTATTATTATCATTATTATTATTATTATTATATTTTTATCATTATTAGTATTATTATTATTATTATTATTATTATTATTATTATTATTATGAAGATGCTCTCATTCACCACCAACATCATTGTAAATGCTATATTTAAATGTAAGGAACTCGGGTTCAATCAATAGTGTTTGATAATGACATTGGAATGTATGATATCACTTTACAAACCAACAAATGGTACATCATTTCAAATGTCATTGCCAAACCTGTCCGGACGAACTATAAAGTACTTGATCACAAATAAAATTACACATGAATTTTAAATGGTCGGACCGATGTTCAAACAAGTGACAATGATGACACGTCATTTGCTCCCATGTAAGTGGTTTATTTGTTTCTACTTACTTTAGTTGCAATTTAGCTATTTACAATTTCGTTATGTTTTATTAAAATATATGAGCATCGAGACTATTTCTTTGATTTTTATTAATTTAGCATTTTTCCTCTCTCATTATTATATGGCTACTTTAACCAATTAAGGAACACTAATTTAAAAATACGCATTGAGCATTGGTGTAATCGCGCAACGCGCGTGTGATAAGTGATAACTAGTTTGAATAATATAATCTAACATATTCGTAGTTTATGTTCAACAATTATGCAATTTTGATTGGGATGAGATTCGAACCTAAGACCTTACTTATAGAAATTAATAGGTAAGTTAAAACTTAACGGAATATTAACGGAAAAGAGAATATTTAACGAAAAATTTAACGGATAATCATTTAATTAAGGATAAATTAGGAAATCTTAGAAAAAATATAAATCTAAACAATCTGAACCATCTATTTGATTTAATAATTTGACCATCATTTTTTACCGTACCCATAATAGGCCTAACTTTCTTTGGCTATTATTATTATAGTAGATATACCTTCTTCAAGCTTAAATTTATTTTTTTTTCTTTTTTTACAAATAAAATTAATATATACAAAATATATTATAAAAAGCTCTAATTAATTTTTTTTTAAATTACACCTTATGAATAAATACACATAATATACATTTAGTTTAATGTCTAGACATTAAGATTTTGGTTTATGGACATATAAAATAAATATTATGAACATAGTATATGATAAATGTTATTAAACATGATGTGTTTTTAGTATAAGGTTTATGTATAATATAAGCTTTGTTTTTATGAACACTTTAATATATAAGGAACATTATGAATCAACGATTGAAATACATCTGATGTACATTTAGTTTAGTGTTTATGGATAGACATTACGATTTAAATTTATAGACATATAAAACAAATATTATAAACATAGTAAATGATAAATGTTATTAAGCATGATGCGTCTATAATATAATATAATGTTTATGTACGTTAAACTTTGTTTAATTTTTATGAATATATAGAAAAACATTATGGACATAATATAGACGGAACGAAAATACATATGATGTACATTTAGTTTAGTGATTTTGGATATTAAGGTTTAAATTTATATATGGACGTATAAAACGAATATTATGAACATGCATAATATAAAATAATGTTATTAACTAGAATTCACTAATTGACTAGTTGTAGAGTGAACTATTATCAACATAACGCTACGTGGTCTATGGTCCAATACGATCGATAGTCAAATCAATAGTCAAATCAAACTATAGTAAAGTAAAAATGATACTTTAGTGTTGCTAAAAATGAAACTAGTGCGTATAAAAAATTATACAAAATAACAGAGTTCATGCAATAACATATAATGTCAAATGAAACTATAGTAGAATTAAAATGATACTTTTGTATTGCTATAATGAAATTAATGTTTGTAAAAATAGAACTCGTGCAACAACATATATTGTTAAACAAGCATGAAGTATAATTAAAATTATACTTCAACATTACTATAATTAAACTAGTGTGGGTAGAAAATTAAACTAAAAAAATAGAGCTCATGCACGCAATAACATATATTATCAAATAAACTGTAGTAGAACTCAAAATGGACCATGGTACACAGTAAAATTTACCTTCATCTCAATTAAAAGCTTAAACTGATTGGTACATAATAAAATTTACTCGCATGAGATTGACTGTGATACTAAATTGAAACATGTGTTTCATTTCAACTAACCGTTTAAATTGATAGTTGGATTTCAAATTTATGTCTATATAGTATATATGCTCAATATTGACAATTGATCCCAGCTAGCCCACGCCTTCTGGTATTACCAAACCGTCAATTTTCTTCATCTATGATCTATCCACGTTAATTCTATTCAAAAATTTGATGAGATTGTCGAGATAAATGTCTGATCATTTCAACTTGTAGCGGCTGTCTTTGGAAGATAATATATAAATATATAATATGAATATATTAATTGTACACTGATTCATTCGCATCAAAATGTATTCAACGTACACAACACAACTTGACTCCGCAATACATTATTATTCCCCCCCAGTTGGCTAGTTGGATATCGAAGTTCTATGCAACTGATAATGTTTTCATGATTTAATAAAACAGTTCTGTGCATAGAGAGCGTCGATTGTAACATAATAGTGTCGATAACCAACCAATCCTAACATTGTATGTTATGTAAAATTTTAAAGAAGTTACAATTTTGTCAAAGTATACATAAATTTTGTCTATAATTAATATTGAGTTACATTAATGTCTAAGGGTGCGTTTGGTTCACACATGGGAATCGGAATCGGAATGGGTATCAAATACTTGGTAATGGTAATGGGTTTTGGTGAAAGTATTTAGCATGTTTGGTAGTTGGGTGGAATGAGAATGATTATTAATAGTTGAGGAAGAAAGGAGGAAGGGAGATGAAACCCTTATTTAATAAGGGTATGGGTTTTGTAATTAATGGGGTATTCCAAACCCATAGTAGCATTCACAAAACCTATCAACCAAACACAAGCAATCACTGTCATACTCATTCCTTATGCCTAAACCCACCAACCAAACACACCCTAATTAATCTCCAATATGACATATTTAATTAGTCATTATGGTTGAATTTCCAACTCCAAGGACCCCCACGTCCCGGTCCAACAGAACATCTGGGAGGATATAACTCAGTTGAATACACATGTTATAGATATTTGTTTACTGCACACAAGGAGCTCCTCACTTTGAGATATTGCTTTCACAATGTCGCTGGTGAGATGTTTAGTCATTATTATAATGATGACTAATGTTAGTTAGGAGGAAGACTCAAACAACACTAATATTGAAACAATTAAACAAATAAAAATTATTTTTCTTGGACAAAAACTTAAACAACGCACAACGAGTTCTTACTACACATTATAGATGATCTTACAGGGCGTTTGGTTGGGAGGAGGGAATTATGATGGAAAAGAATTGTAATTCGGTAGAATTGCAATTCAATGAATAAAGTAGGAATTGAAATTACAATGTTTGGTAGGTAGAAATAGGAGTACATGGTAAGAAGTGACAAAATGACTAAAATGCCCTTATGTTGTGGTAGATGTTGTAGTAATAGTAGTAGTAGTAGTAGTTGTAATAATAATAATAATAATAATAATAATAATAATAATAATAATAATAATAATAATAATAATAATAATAATAATAATAATTCTTTCAAAATAATAATAATAATAATAATAATAATAATAATAATAATAATAATTCTTTCAAAATAATAATAATAATAATAATAATAATTATTATTATTATTATTATTATTATTATTATTATTATTATTATTTCAATTTAAAAAAAAAAAAAGACAAAGGGTATGGGAGAAGGGGCAAAATTGTCTTTACACCAACAAATTGCTGCCCCTCCTCTCCACCGAATTGCAATTCATGGGGGGTACCCCATGAATTGCAATTCATCATTTGGAGGGAATTGCACAGAATTGCAATTCCTTCCAACCAAACACTGTAGTTTGGGAATTCACTGAATAGCAATTCAACAGGTTAGTGGATGATTCAATCGATTTTAGATGTAAAAAAGAGAATTTTTTTTGGGGTTTTAAATAATAAAGGTGTGTTTGGTTAATATGTTTAATTACTAGGAATACGTATCAAAGTCATTGTTATTGTTTGGTTGACAGGTTTTTTGAACTAACACTACTATGGATTTTGATTACCCCTTAATTGCAAAATCATTCCCTAATAAAATAAAGGTTTCATCCCCTTCCTCCTCAATTTTCTCCAACTATTAATAATCATTCCCATTCCACCATAGTACCAAATATGCCAAATACTTTCATCAAAACTCATTATCATTACCAAGTATTTGATATCCATTCCGATTCCGATTCTCATGTGTGAACCATACACACCCTAAGTTACTAATTGGTTTTTAGGTTTATTTGGTAGAGTTTATAGTTTATCTTTTTATAACTACAATCTAAACATGTGACATTTCGTTTGGAATAGTAATGTGATGCTATAAAACCACATGGTACTTGGCAGCTTATAGTATTTTTAAACTACAAAAAAACTATTAAGCTTCGTTTGGTAAAAACATGGGAAGTTTAAAATAAGGGATAAAGTACAAATAAGTCATCATACTATTTGAAAAAAAAAAAAAGCAATTAGGTCATCGGACTCAAATAATTTCAAATAAGTCACTGAACTTGGTAAAAAAGAGCAATTAAGCCACTAAACCCGTAAAAAAGAGCAATTAACATTTTTAACAGGTTAACTTCAGGTTAAAGTACAAATAAGCCACTAAACTATCTGGGAAACATCACCTAAGCCATCAAACTCAGGCTCTGTTTGGTAGAGCTTATTTAGGAGCTTATAGCTTATTGTAAGCTACTAATAAGCTATAAGCTCTGTTTGGTAATGGTCCTAAAATAAGCTAGTAGCTTAAAATAAGAGCTTATTTTTGAACGCTACCTAATGTAGCGTTTCAAAATAAGCTAGTAGCTTCCTAACTTTTTTTCCATCTTTAACCTTATTATTTTAAAGAAATAACATCATTTACCCTTCCCAATTAAAACCTTTTTGGCTAAATCTTTTTTACTTTTTCTCTTCAATATGTTTGGTTGTAATTTCAATTTGACATTTGTGTTTGAACATTGATTTTCGTATGAACCAATCTTATGAATTATAAACATTTTGTTTTATTTATGTTTTCAAATATGTGTTCTTACTTTATATTTTATTAAAATATATTGATTTTTCTATTCTATATTTTAATATATAAACAAACCTATTTAAATTTAAAACTATTTAAATCTTATGAAGATGTCCTTTTTAGTCTTTTTACATTTATCAGCTTATCAAAAAGCTAATTTTACCAAACACTTTTAAGCATAACAGCTCTTTAGATTTCAGCTTCGAACTTATAGCTTTTCAGTTTTCAGCTACCTTTCAGCTTTCAGCTACCTTTTCAGCTAGGTTTGCCAAACATAGCCTCAAATAACTCCCAAATAAGTCACGTTTTTTTCATTTTTTTATGAGTTAATTTCATTTTTTGCCCTAAATTTATAAGTGACATTTCAATTTTAATCATTTTTTTAACCGAACATCCTTATTTATTTATTTTTTTATGAGTTATGGCCAAATATTTATTTAATCAAATAAAAAAACTAAAAATTTAAAAAAAATAAAAAATAATTTGCCCCTGGGCGAATTGCGAACTAATTCGCCCAGGGGACTAATATAAATAAAAGAAAAGTTAAAAAAAAAAAATTAAAACTAGTCCCTTGGGCGAATTTTTTTTTTGATTAAAGAGAGGGGGACACCCAAAAACTAAGAATTAGTGCTTCGGTTCACTCTGGCAAAAAAATTAAAACTAGTCCCTTGGGCGAATTGTAATTATTAATTTTTTTAATTTTTAATACTTTTATTTGATTAAATAAATATTTGGCCATAACTCATAAATAAATAAATAAATAAGGATGTTCGGATAAAAATGACTAAAAAAAGAAATTAACTCATAAATTTTTTTTAAATGGTTTATTCGAGGGTTATTTGAGTTTGATGGCTTAGTTGATGTTTCTCAGATATTTCAGTGGTTTATTTATATACTTTAACCTGAAGTTAACCTGTTAAAAATATTAATTGCTCTTTTAACGAGTTTAGTAGCTTAATGGTTCTTTTTTACCAAGTTCAGTGGCTTATTTGGGGTTATTTGAATTCGATGGCCAAATTGTTGTTTCCCAAATGGTACGATGACTTATTTGTACTTTATCCTTAAAATAATAACTCATTTTGAAAGAGAAGCATAAATATTTTTATGACTTTTTAATATTTTTTATTAATTTATAAAAATGACATCTATTATCATTCATTAATAAAAATCTCAATATTTTAATTTATTATTTTATGTCGCTTTTAGACTTATCTTTTTAAATATTTTAATTTTAATTAGTTTTTATTTTTTTAATATAACTAACCCATTATATTGTAGTATCTGTTCATCTCTACTTTTTCAACCTATTGAAGTACAAATAATCAATGTCATCGCCTCTACTGAGACTCGATCTGATGATCTCTGATAAGACTGATATATATATATATATATAGGAGAATTACTACATGTCATTTTAATTAGTTAACTTGTTAATTATTAACTATTTTTAACTTTCAACTAAGTGTTCCAAATAAAACTTTATTAGAACTCATGCCATAAATACATATGAGTGTTTTCGTCCAGAATAACGACATAATTCAAAAGAAAAAGGGATACAGCATTATGATGAGTGATGACTAATTAAAATATAGTATTTCAACAAATATTTTATATTTAAAAATATTATTTCTCGTAAACAGAAAAATGTTTATCCTTATTATCTGGAGAAGATAAAAGTCATAATGCATAAGATCTGACGCGGCAGTGTGATCCATGCTTCAACTAACCGCCAACTCTCTCCATGTTCTGTCATCTTCAATCCCACACCTATAAATTGTGTCCGTTCTCAGCCTCCACTTCCTCCATCAACAATCTTTCTTCTCTGCTCAAATCCATTCTTCCATTGTTAGTGTGCTCTCCCTTTACGTGCGTTGCAAGTAAGGCTAGAGGTTATACATACTGCCATTCAATTAAATAAGTAGTTGAATTTTGATTTCTATTTCTGTTATTTCATTAGATTAGACTAGTAAATTACCCGTGCAATGACGATAACACCCGCTGTCCGAGTTGCTGACCGGAAACTGGTGGTTAAGGACAGGGCAGTANAAATTTATTGATTTATTTATCATATATATATAAATATATATATATATATATATATATATATATATATATATTATTCATATGCAACATGTTGCTCCAATACAATCGGGGGATTTTTCATATTAGATGAAATTTCAAAGAGTCCAACTATTCTTCGGCCTTATCTTTGATGTCTAATTCGTCTAATCTAATGGTGGTAATTGCAGTTCGTGCATGTTAAGTGGTGGGCTTTTGGTAATTTAAGTATCTATATTACGTGAATTGAAATGATGCATTTTAGTACATTGTGTGGTGCGTTTTAATACATGTTGTGGTGCGCTTTATTACGTATGTTGGTACATTTAACTGTGTTGTGGAATGGTGTGTTTTAATCTATCATCTTGTGCATTTTCATACGTAGAATGGTGTATAACTGTGTTGTGGAATGATGTGTTTTAATCCGTCCTCTGGTGCATTTTAGTACATAGAATGGTTTGTATTTTAACACATGTTTTCTAATAAGTGTAATAATGCATATTTATAATCTGGGATGAAGACTTTCATTAAGTGGAATTGTGCATCTTAACACACGTTGTGATGCATTTTAATACGTAGAATAGTGAATATTTTAGCACATGTTTTCTAATATGTGTAAATAGTGCATGTTTATAGTATGAATTGGGGCACGTTGTGGTGCATTTTAATACTTAGAATGATGCGTTTTATTACGTATATTGATATATTTTAAGTAAATAGGTGCATTTAGTTATAGTGTGGAATGGTGTGCTTTATCGGTTCTCTAATGCATTTTAGTACGTAGAATGATGTGTTTTGTAATATATATATATANGTATTATTTAGGCTAGTCAATAATATATATTAGTCTTCCTATTTTTATGCTAGTTCTCATGCACGTTAATAGAAGTAGTGGAGATGTGATCCTAACTTTCAGTGCATGATCTTTGATCTTTAGCCTATATAATTACATCAATGTAGTCAAGTATGTGATCAATAAACACAATATCTTTCTTCTCTTCTACTACAATATACAGTTCTTGCATTAGATATAAATATTATTTCTTCTTCACACCCAACACAAAGGACCAAACAACAACCACATCAAAGCGGCACCAACAAAATCGTCATAGAAACTATATTAGGCGCAACAAAACCTGGAGAGATAAGCATTAAAGCTCCCAAGATGGCGAACAACAAAGGGAGTTGAAGAGACTTAAGAGCAAGAAGGAGAAAGCAACAGAGAAGAATAAGAAAAAGGCAAGGGCGTGCGTTACATGTGACGACGTGGGGCATACAGTAGGAATTGTCCAGACAAAATGTATGCACGCATCATATGATTAATAGGTCATAGTTTGAAGAGGATAGAAGGAAAATATATATATATATATATATATATATTTAAATTGTAATAAAGAACCATTAAAATGGTAGTTAACCTCTCTTATCTCATTATCTTTAACAATAAAATTGTCTAAAATAATGAATATCACCTGAATTTGAATTAAAACTAAACATACAATACCACAATAACAATATAAAATATGAAATACACTTAATGATCATTTTAAAATGACATTCTAATATTCTAATTTTGTTGCTGGTACAATACATATTACACCGTACTAGTTTAAATTTCATCGTTTCTATTAAATATGTTTGAGCAAAATGGGATTTGAAGGGGGAAGGAGGTTAGGGGCAAATTATGCTGTGGACCCAGGTCCACCTTGGACCTGGGTCCAAAACTACGTCGTTTTTGTCTCTTTTTTTTTTTTTTTTTTAAAAAAATTTTAGTAAATATATTGCTGAATATAGAGTTGTCCAAAAATGTGTGAATGTAGAGGTTTCAAAGTGTGAATGTAGAGTATAGGAATCGTGAATGTACAGTTATGATTGTGTGAATGTAGAGTTGCCCAAAAATGTGTGAATGTGAAGGTTTCAAATTGTGAATATAGAGTATAGAAATCGTGAATGTAAAGTTATGCGTGTGTGAATCTGTAATAGAGTTAAAAAGTTCTAGCAACTTGTAGCCTTGTAATGTGTGAATGTAAAGTTTTTCAAGTTGTGAATATGGAGAATAGGACCTGTGAATATAGAGTTTTGAATGTGTGAATGCATAACAGTGGTAATATAGTTACTAAACATATAATCATGTAATGTGTGAATGTAGAGTTTACAAAGTGTGAATGTAGAGTATAGTGTATGTGAATGTGGAGTTTACAAAGTGTGAATGTAGAGTATAGTGTATGTGAATGTAGACCCAGGTCCACCTTGCAATGTGGACCTAGGTCCACGGCATAACAATTGGATGTTAGGCTTGGAAGGAGAATAATAGGTAAGCCCACCCGTTAAACTCCGCAAATTATATCGTGGACCGTGGTCCACAATGCATTGTGGACCGCGGTCCCAAAACGACGTCGTTTTGATTAATGAAAACAGACGGATGAATTCGCGCCACTCACTTTCTTTTCATATATACTGCACTTTCTTTTCATATATACTGCAGTTACATTTCAACACAACTGCAGTTACTTTTTGATATAACTACAGTTTCATTCGATAATATAAAAACACAAATGTGAAACTGTTATTCAATATCTTTTCATATACACTGTACTTTCTTTTCAACACAACTACAGTTACTTTTTGATATAACTACAGTTTCATTCGATAATATCAACCACAAATGTGAAACTGTTATTCAGTATATTTTCATATATACTGCACTTTCTTTTCAACACAACTACAGTTACTTTTTGATATAACTACAGTTTCATTCGATAATATCAAAACAAATGTAAGACAGTATCTTTTGGAATGAACTGTAGTGTCAATTACGGGGCTCCGTCTTCCACTTACTAAAACGACGTCGTTTTGGGACCGCGGTCCACAATGCATTGTGGACCGCGGTCCACGATATAAGAACTGGTTAAACTCACGACCTGCAGTATGGCTACAGGTTCAACGCCCAACTGCGCTACTTAACTTCTAAAGTAACAAGAGACAACACCCATGCTTATTAGCAAGGAGAAAGGGCATGATGCGACAAGTAATTAGGTGAAATGGGACGCATGTACAATCAAGAAGGGAGAGTAACTACGTGCCATTTGAGCACAAGGCTAATAGCAAATCAAAGTATCTTAGAGATCACAATGTGATTAGAAATCAGAAATGTAAACACTTTGGCCCTTCACTGACATTCAGAAAACGGAGAATCTGATACGCCCATTGGTGTTGTATAACTCTGACTTCGTTTTCCCATCTTAAAAATCAAGAGTTCAAATCACCATTTGTTCTCGGTGGGGTATTAAAAAAACAAAATGCATCAATGTGTATATATATAT
>CM008336.1:32590307-32602821 GCA_002525835.2 Ipomoea batatas | reverse complement strand
TAGGCTAAAAGTAGCTTTTGTGTGTTGGTTAGTGAATTTAAAGCATTTATGATCATAATTCATCATGTAAGGATGCTAGAAATGTGACAAAACACCCTAATATGCACTCGATTTATGGGTATCTTGGAGGCTTATCAAAACCGCAACCAGCTTCAGAAATGGAAGAAATAATGCTTTACCCTAGCCGGCCGGAGAGGAGTGTCAAGATCGATCGGAACCTCCCGGTCGGTCTACGGGATGGCATTATCGAAGTCTTACAGAAGTTTAAAAATATATTTGCTTGGGATCGGAAGACATGCCTGGTGTCGAACGATCGGTTATATGTCACTGATTATCCATTCAACCGGGTTTCAAATCAGTCAAACAGGAGAAAAGACATCTGTTAAGTGAAAGAAGAGAGTTCGTGAAGAAGGAAACCGCCACCCTCTCGGCGGTTGGAGACATCCGAGAGGTTTTCTACCTGGAGTGGTTAGCCAACGTAGTCCTTGCACCTAAACCACCTACATGGAGAATTTGTGTAGACTACATTGATTTGAACAAGGCATGTCCGAAGGATCCATACCCCTTACCAAATCCCGACCAGATGGTTGATGAAACGGTTGAGTGTGAGTTGATAAGTCTCATGGACGCCTTTAAATGCTACCATAAAATTTTCATATGCAAAGAAAACGAAGAAAAGACTGCTTTCATAACCCCAAATGGAGTATTTTGCTACGTGGTGATGGCGTTCGGTCTACGGAACTCCGGAGCCACCTACCATAAGATGGTGAACAAGTTGTTCAAACGATTGCTTGGGTCGACCATGGAAGCATATGTCGACGACATGCTCGTCAAAAGCTGGTCAAAAGAAACCTATCCTACCAACCTGGCCTGATGGAAACTTTCAACCTGCATTTGAACCCAAGTGTGCTTTTGCTGTCCAGACGAGAAAATTCTTAGGGTTCCTGATGACGGAGCGAGGAATCCAGCCAAACCCCGAGAGGGTCAAAGCGATCATCGAGATGCAACCCCCTGGTTGGTCAAAGACGTTCAACGACTTACCGGTCGACTAGCAACACTCAGTCATTTCTTGTCTAAATCAGCTGAGAAATATCTACCTTTCTTTCAAATACTGAAGAAGTCTAATGGGTTCGAATGGACACCAGCATGTCATTCGGCGTTCAATGACCTGAAGGGCTACTTGAGCTCATCACCAGTTTTGTCGAAACCGGAAAATGATGAGACGCTTTTCATCGACTTGGCAGTGTCCGACCAGGCCGTCAGCTTAGTGCTTGTATAAGAGGAGGCCAAAGGAAGAAGCCGATATACTTTGTGAGCAAGGCCCTCCAAGGACCAGAACTACGATACATCAAATTTGAGAAGATCGCATTTGCACTCTTGGTAATCGATTGGAAACTTGCAGCCTACTTCCAAGCTCACCCGGTGATAGTCTTGACCGACCAACCACTCGGGACAATCCTAAGAAACCCAACGTCGTGGGGGCGACTTATTAAATGGGCCATGATGCTTACCCAATTTGCGATCGAATACAAACAGCACCCTACCATCAAAGCACAAGCGTTGGTCGACTTCATTGTTGAGTGCACCGCATGGGACTCGGGGCCTGACCGACCGACTACATTGGAGGAACTATGATGGGAAGCTTCTACTAACGAGTCGTCCAATAAGAAAGGATGCGGAGGAGGAGTCGTACTCACATCTACAGAAGGTTTCAAAATTTATCAAGCTTTGATCTTTAAATTCTGACCCACTAATAACGAAGCTGAATACGAAGCACTCTTAGTCGGAGTACGGTTGGCCAGACAGATGAAGGCCGACCGACTAAGGTTACGGCCGGATTCCCTACTGATAATTGGTCAGCTTTCTGGAACGATTGAAGCGAAGGAGGAATGCATGATACAGTACAAGGACATCGCGTTGAAATTGTTGCAACAGTTCGACAAGTGTGAGTTGATCCAAGTGCCCAAAGCGGAGAACACAGACAACGACATGTTGTCCAAATTGACACAGGAAGCCCCCGAGTACGTGTCTAAGATCGCACGGAATTAAGAAGTTGGGTCACCAAGCATTGACATTATTGAGGTCCGACCAGTTGAGATAAGCAAGCCGAATTGGATGTATGACCTGAAAAATTACATGGCTAATGGAACCTTGCCGGATGGCACCACCAAGGCAAAGAAGGTCAGACTGAGAGCACCACGCTTCCGATTAATTGACGGGAAACTCTACAAGCAGTCGTATAGCGAACCGCTCTTGAGGTGTCTGACCAACGATGAAGCCAAGATTGTGATTGAAGAAGTTTATGAAGGCATCTTTTCAGCCCACCAAGGACAAAGGACGTTGGCACAAAAAATCATCCTGCTAGGATACTATTGGCCCTCAGTCAACTTGGATTGCAAGCAGTACGTTCGGCGATGCGCTACCTGTCAAGAGTTCTACAAATTGCCTGGACGACCGGCTACATATTACCAACCAATCAGCGAGGTAATAACCTTTGCAAGATGGGGAGTCGACCTGATTGGAGCATTCCCAATGACAGCCAGTCGGAAGAAATATGTGATCGTAACCATCGACTATTTGACCAAGTGGGTAGAAGCTGAAGCACTAGCAACCATCACTTTCTAGCAGTGTCAAAAGTTCCTATTGGAGAAATTAATCACTTTGCAAACAATGAAAAGATAAGGCGAAAGTGGGTCACCTTGCCTAATACCCCTCGTCGGGGTTACGGAGCCTGCCAAAGCCCCATTAACAAGGATGTTGTAACTGACTGAGGTAACCAAAGTCCGAATAAGCTCAACCAATCCGAGGCAAAACCCAACGAACGGAGCATACCCTCCAATAGCCCCACTCCATCCTGTCGTAAGCCTTGGCCATATCCAGTTTGAGGGCTGCCCAACCAATATTTCCATGTAGTTTAGTCTTCAAATAATGGCCAATCTCACCTGCTAAGATAATATTATCAGTAATCAACCGGTTAGGAACAAAAGCACTTTGTGACGGAGAAATAATCACATCAAGAACAACTTTCATGCGATTAGCAGCAACTTTCGCTAGAATCTTATATATAACATTACACAATGCGATTGGCCTCAAATCCCCAACTTTCTCCGAAAATTTCTTTTTTGGGATTAAAACCACATTAGTCACGTTTAAGTCTGTTGGTAATGTACGAGTGTTGAAACAATTGGTGACAAAGCAGTAAGATTGTATCCCACAATGGACAAAAAAGATTGATAAAATGAGGGGGTCATACCGTCCGGCCCTGGGGCCTTGTCAAGAGCCATCGAAAATAAGGCCTTTTTTACTTCATCGGGTTCCACTGGCCTGAGTAATAAGTCATTCATCGCTTGTGATATACGGGAAGGGACATCCGCCAGAATCTCACGTTCACCCTCAACAGCATGAAAGATCTCAGTATAGTACGTAAGGATCTCAGTATTCATTTGGTCTCCCTCAATCCAGTCACCTGTTTGAGATTTCAAGCGATGCAAATAATTTGATTTCTTTCTATGACTAGCGAACCGGTGAAAAAACCTGGTATTCGAGTCCCCTTCTTTCAACCATAGTTGCTTTGATCGTTGTCTCTAGTACAATTCCTCCTGTGCAAGCAAGAGCTGAAGTTCGGCCTCAAATTCATGGAATCGAATAATATCAACTTCCTCCTCGTTGCCCTTCAACAGTTCAAGACGACCACGCAGCCATTGAATGTGGCAGCCAAATTTCCGAAAGTGATCTGCAGCCCACCTCCACAGGTCCAGGCCACAATTCGTAATACGTTGTTGGAACCTGAGAAACGCATATTGTCGCCATGAAGCTTCGACAACCTGCTTGCAATTCGCATCCAATAACCATGCAGATTCGAACTTGAATTGCCTAATATATGAACGGGTGGGAGAATCGTTCAAGCTCAAAAAGATGGCAGTGTGGTCCGACGAAACAGCATGAATATTCCTCACAAATGCTTCAGCGAACAACTCTGTCCATTCAGATGTCACAACCGCTCGATCTAGTCGTTCCTCAATCCAATGTTCTGTTCCCTTGCCTCTTGACCACGTAAATGTATAGCCCCTCATATCCAGATCAGTTAAATCGCAAAATTGAAGGGATTCATTAAAGCCACGTATGAGATTATCTGGATGGGGAATATGACCTCGTTTTTCACCGTGATTAGCAATATCATTAAAATCTCGGATAACAACCCAGGGTAGGTCTGATTGGTCCTTCAAGTCTTTCAACAAATCCCATGATTGCTGCCTCCTTGACCTTTCTGGGAAGCCATAAAAACAAGTCAAACGCCAAGGTGGTTTATCAGCCAAAGTAACAACCACGTCAATGTGATTCCCAGAGTAACTAAGCAATGAAGCCATGTTTGCAGTATGCCAGAAGAGAGCTAAGCCGCCCCCTAAACCAACTCTATCCACTGAAAATAAACATTCATATCCTAACCTGATTTTCAACCGCTCCAGCTGATGATGATGGTGGTAGTGGTGGTGGTGGTGGTGACAAAACTCTTTAATAAAAGTTCCTAATTAAATTTTCCTATTAAATTCGTTTATAACATTAATTACAAATATAAAATTAGAAAAAATTAGCATAATTGATACTAGCTAATCAATTTCCTAAAGAAAGCAGAGCTAATCTATACATACATGCTTTAGAAATATCTTATAATCAATGAAGTACTAAAGTCCTGGATAATTTACTCCAAGTCATTCTGAAATAGAGCACTAAAACGCTAGAATTTTGGATAATTTACTTCATTAGTGATGTAAAATAAGTATAAAAATTTACAATAACAATATACAATATACTACCAATGTCGTCTACAAAAAGATTTTCAATAATGTGTAATTCAAAGCAGTTATTTAATGTTTTATTTTTATACAAAGATGACAAAATTGCTATATATCTATATAGAAAATATATCATTCGTACAAATAATTTCTATAACTGAGTTGCTAGACAATGAGATAATTAGCCTAATTAATACAAATTATAAACATTGATATATAAAATGTCTAAAGTTTCAGCACTGGATGCATATATATACACGTTGGCTATTAATTAGAAAATTATTTGCTCAAATTCAACCAATGATAACATCAGAAAACATAATCGATCAAACTCAATTCTTCAATTGCACTATATAATATTCGACGTTATAATTTATATAATTGTATATCAATCTAAAAATTCTTAACATATTATAGTACATGTATTCCGTGCAACGCACGGGCGAAAATACTAGTATATAATAAAAACTCTTAGGCTGTCATTATCCTGCAAATTTAGCATTGGCAATGTGACATGACAATAGAGAGAAATTTTTTTTTTTTAAGCTTATGTGTATTGATAAGGGAGAGAGAATTTGCTAATCCGCCATGATGCAACTTTTGTGCTGCTAGCTCACCTTTTGTTTCCTTTTTTATTTTGATTATTTCTTTTAATATGGTATTACTATTATTATTATATTTATTATAATATAATAGGAAAGTAGGACACATTTTTTAAAATGAGAGAGATTTACAGGAATGTAGACAAGAGTTTATAAGAGAATGAATGAAATTACATGTTAGGACAAGAGACTTGAATGAAAAATATTACATGTTTTTATGTGCGCGATAGTATTATGATTAGGCAGTCCTTTCATTGTTATCTGGTTGGTTTGTAGCCTCAATTTAAAATCTATTCTTATTAAGATAATAATAATAATAATTCTTATTATTATTATTATTATTATTATTATTATAATATAATACTCCGGAATAATAATAATAATCCAAAATTCTTAATATAATTTCCTAAAATAATTTTCATAATATTAATAATTAATAATAATAATATTATTATTATTAATCCAAAACTCTTTAATAAAAGTTCCTAATTAAATTTTCCTATTAAATTCGTTTATAACATTAATTACAAATATAAAATTAAAAAAATTAGCATAAGTGATACTAGCTAATCAATTTCTTAATATAATTCCTCTAATATAATTTTTCTATCATATTTTAATTAATTGATATTTTTCCTAATATATCTTTCCTAAAAAGCTTCCTCCCTTAGCTTTTCAATAATATTATTGATCCATATGTTAATATGTTTATTATGGTAATCTATATAGGTAATAACCATATAGTATTTACCATTTAAATAACCCGTGGTAATTACCAATCGTTTTAACATATAAATTTATTATGGTAAAACATAGAGAATACTTTATTACAACGATTTTATTTAATTTTTACTTTAAATAATATCAATTATCCATGCACTTCCTCTGACTACTTTTAAATAAAATCTTTAAAATTATGACAATTAAAGAATTAATACTTTCCATAATATAAATTATATCTAATAAATTAAGGAAATTGGTAATACACATATTACGTCCATAATTAAAGGAGATTAATTAAAAAAAATTATGATAATTATTCCAATTCACATACTATTATGCAAATTATTGCACATATAAAATTATGCCAATGGTTATTTTTGAATAAAATATTAATAATAATGATAATTAAGAAATTAATTCACACATTATATTTTTATTAATCTATTATTTTTATATTTGACGTAAAATTTTATCTAATCAATTAAGGAAATTTATCGTACACATATTACGGACATAATTAAAGGAAATTAAACATACAAATATTACGGACATAATTAAAGGAAATTAAACATATACATATTACGTTCATAATTAAACAGACATCATAATTAGCAGAATATTAATTAAGAATAATATATAATCCTTAATTACCATATAGTAATCATAATAAAATGACCTCGTTTTTATTGGAATTAATGATAAATTTTCAAACATCATTATCTTACTCTAAGAACTCTAACTATAACACCTACATTTAAAAAAAATAACCAAATAAATTACACAAATAAAACCCTAAGGATAAATATAAAGTATACCCTAAAGAGCCAAATTAACTTTGACATGTTTAGATAGAATTATAGCTCTTAATACATTATACAACCCAACTATTAGACAAAAATACACAACAAATAAAACATGCCCATAAATCAAACATAACATTCATGAAATAAGGTTAATCTATACACTTAAAGAAAGCAGAGCTAATCTATACATACATACATGCTTTAGAAATATCTTATAATCAATGAAGCACTAAAGTCCTGGATAATTTACTCCAGTCATTCTTAAATAGAGCACTAAAAAGCTATAATTTTAGATAATTTACTTCATTAGTAATGTAAAATAAGTATAAAAATTTACAATAACAATATACAATATACTACCAATGTCGATTGTCTACAAAAAGGTTTCAATAATGTGTAATTCAAAACAGTTATATAATGTTTTCTTTTTATCAAATATGACAAAATTGCTATATATCTACATAGAAAATATATATATCATTCGTACAAATAATTTTTATAACTGAGTTGCTAGACAACGAGATAATTAGCCTAATTAATTAATACAAATCATAAATATTGATATATAAAATGTCTAAATAAAGTTTCAGCATTGGATGCATATATATACACGTTGGCTATTAATTGGGCAATTATTTGCTCAAATTCAACTAATGATATCAGAAAACATAATCAATCAAACTCAATTATTCAATTGTACTATATAATATTCGACGTTATAATTTACATAATTGTATATCAATCTAAACATTCTTAACATATTATAGTAAATCTATTCCGTGCAACGCAAGGGCGAAAATACTAGTTAAGATAATAATATATTCTGTAAGCTTTGCCAATGACCTTGTGGTCTAGTGGTATCCGGTGTCCCGGTTAACACTCCCACATGAATGATGAGAGTGGGTTCGACTTTGGTTAGTAAGAAAGTATACGATATAGATATATAAGTATTACATATCACATATATATATATAATAATAAGGCTTAATATAAATATTATTACAAGTAATATGGGTTTAGTAAAATAATATTATTAGTAGTAGACTAGTATCACAGGATTTTGGGTCGCATAATATAATTATGGACCATATAATAAAAATAATTGATTTAAATACTATTTATATATTAAAATAAATTACTTAAAAAAACAATATCATTTAAATTTTTCAAATAACCGGGGTATTACAATGAATGCCATGTCCAACTTGAGTGCAACAGCCCAAAGTTAAGCCCATAAAGATGGACATCATATATGTGAGCTGTAGATTTAAAATATCATAATTGGGTCTAAATCTCTTAGTGAATATAGTGGGCTTGTAGAGTGCATGTACCAGATCAAAATTAGCCATTCATATATAATTCAAAACTTCTGTGATTTAGAATTGACCCTTGGAATGTTGGATAATAGAAAGATCAATTTCAATCTCAGTTCGTTAGCCATGTCACAAACTTGTGTGAGACCGTCTCACATATCATTGTCCATAAGATTTGTTGGGTCATAAACAATCGGATATATAAGTATCAGAATTTGAGTTATAAGTATTACAATAATTATCATTAGTAATAATAAATTTATCCTAAATATTATCACAATTCCACATATAAGTATTACAATATCTATCATAAGTAACAATTTATTTTTAATTCAAATTGTTATTAAATTTTGTACAATAAGCATTGCAATTTCTTTCATAAGTAACATTTTACATATTGTATTACAATATTTACATTAGAATTACACTTTGTAAGTATCACAATTTTAGTTATAAGTATTACTATATTTATCATTTGTAACAATCATTTTACACTAAATAGTATAACAATTTCACATATAAACAATACAATATCAATTATAAGGAGTTGTTTATTTATTTCAAATTGGTATTAAATTTTCTATAGTAAGTATTATGATTTCTACCATAAGTACCAGACAATTATACTAAATTGGACCAATCTCACATATCAAAATCCGTACAGATCAAAATCCGTAAGACAGCCTCGCACAAATGTAACTCATTAGCAATAAGTTATACCATTTTTTCTTTAAATTTAAGGGCGTAAGGTTGAATATTTTAAGTTTTACCGATATTTATTCTAAAATTTTCAAAACTTAATTGAGGCCAAGAGTTGTCCGAATTTTCAATTGAAAATCCACGATTAACGGCGTTTGGTTGGAGGGAATTATAGTTTCATTCTCACTTAAACTTTACCTAATTCCGAAGACCGCTAAATTTTTTCATTTGATTGGAGGGAATTGTAATTCTACGAAATTGCAATTCCCTCATTTTTCATGAAATTAGAATCCCATGGTCCTCCCTGGAATTTTAATATCGTGGATTTTAGATAGAAAAAAAAAAGATAATTCTGAGACAAAATTACTCCTCTCTCTTCTAACCTAAAATTGATGTTTGACATTCCCTTGTAAATTATAGCATTGTGAACAAGAAAAAGTGAACAAAGAATGTATTTGAATTTCAAAGTGCGCGAGTACAAGATCTCAATCAAGAAAATCCTCTGATTCTTCACTTGATTTACTTGAAACTTTGACTGAAGGGCCTCCGGAATGCATGGCTTTGTTGATTGATCTTCGTTGAATGGCCTCCGGACTCAAATTGGCTTAATCTTGATCACTCAAATTGGCTTGATCTTGATCTTCAGCCTACTTTAGACTGATATCTTCAATCAACTTTAGCTTGCTTGATCGTCAATACACTTGGTTGGTTCAATTTCTTCAATCCAGAGCTTCTTGGGTTGGTTTGATTTCTTGGATGTTTGATCTTCAATCAACTTTAGTTTGCTTGATCGTCAGTTGGTTTGATTTCTTGGATGTTTGATCTTCAATCAACTTTAGCTTGCTTGATCGTCAGTTGGTTTGATTTCTTGGATGTTTGATCTTCAATCAAGTTTAGCTTGCTTGAATTTCTTCAATCCAGAGCTTCTTGGAATGAATGAAAGGCTCTATTTATAGGGGAAAACATGAGAGACTTTCACAATATTTAGGATAATATGAATTTTGGGTTTGATGCCACTAGACTACAAGGTCCTTGACATGATCATATCACATATTCAAATTAAATAATTAATTTAAATACATGAATATTTTATCACATATTTAAATTAAATAATGGGTTAATACCACAAATGGTCCTCTGACTATTGGACTAGTACTCCTTTTAGTCCACGATTTTCAATTCGACCACAAATGGTCCTCTGACTTTCATTTTTGACCACAAATAGTCCTCCATTAAAATTTCTGTTAAAATGGTGTTAAATTTAGGGGTATTATTGTCAAATTGATATATATAATTGTCATAATATAAAAATGTTTACACTTTTTCACCAACAAACATAATTGAAACAATTAACAAATAAAAATACTCATAAATAATAAGACAATACACATTATTCTCGTAATTATGCGTACAAAATGAAAATTTAATATTAGAGCTATCTGTTTTTAATTTAACCAACAGATTAAAATGGAAGAATTTTATTTTAAACCTTGTTTCCATAATTTTCATGGTTGTTTATACATGGCTGATTAATAGTTTTCACTCTTCATTAATCGATCAAACATTTTGTTTGGGACATAACTGAAGGTCGCCACCGTTGAATTAAAAAGTACAAATTGCGAACATTAATCATGAAATTTTATTTAATTTTTTCATTTATGTGATTTGTCACGTCCATTTTGTTATTATATTTATTAACTTAATGTTTATTAATGTTTGAAATTAATTATGTTGTCATATAATTCTCAAAAACAAGTAATCATAATAATATTAATCAATTTCACGATATTACCCATAGATTTAACACCTATTTAACAGAAATCTTAACGGAGGACTATTTGTGGTCAAAAATGAAAGTCAGGGACCATTTGTGGTCGAATTGAAAGTCGAGGACTAAAAATAGTACTAGCCTAATAGTGAGAGGACCATTTGTGGTATTAACTCTTAAATAATTAATTTAAATATATAAATATTTCTTGTTGGGCCAGACATGGATCAATCCATCCTTACAATTTGAGTCCACTAGTCACCAATTATATTTAATCTAGACAATTGAGCTAATTTAATTGGACAATTTAATTCATCCAAATAAATTAATAATCAGCCCAATTACACCAAATGAGGCCCAAAACATATGAATCAGCCCATTTGTCGGCTTCAAATTTTCTATGTCTACAAGCGTGTATTATTTTTCGACTATTGTCAACAGAGCACGTCGTTCTTAAGCAATAATCATTCTAGGCAAACCTTAATCTAGTATATATTCTCAAAATTCTCAAGTATTTAAATTTGATATGTGTATATAGCGTATTTGCCTAAATTTTGAACAATAAAATTTTCATTCTATGTGCTAATGGTAGGTGTGTTATATAGTGTCCATCCTGTGCGCCGATCTATGCAACAATAATGGTGTGAGTTGTGTGTTTGTTGACTTTGTTTATATATAATAGCGAATGCATTCTTTATTTCTATGCAATAGTGATTGAAATTTTGCATTGTTTATAATAATAATAATAATAATAATAATAATAATAATAATAATAATAATAATAATAATAATAATAAGGAAAAATTGTCAAATAGGCCACTGAACTTATCGTTTTTGTGTAATTAGACCATTGAACTTAAAAAGTGTGCAATTCAACCATCAAACAAGCAAAATTTGTGCAATTGGACCATTTTTACAAAAATTTTCTGATAAAATCCAATTATATTACTAACATATATGTATTAAGAGTGACATTTTCTTCTACCATACTAGTTGGGAGTCAATATTGAAATGTTTGTAACTCAAATTGAATTAAAAATTTTTGTAAAAATGGTCCAATTGCACAAATTTTGCTTGTTTGATGGTTGAATTGCACACTTTTTAAGTTCAATGGCCCAATTGCACAAAAGCTACAAGTTCAGTGGCCTATTTGACACTTTTTCCTAATAATAATAATAGTAGGTATTTTGGACTTTATACTACTTATTCCATTTCAATTTCCGTGTATATCAAACATTTTTATTCTTGCAAACCAAATACCGGAATTTAAACTTGCATTTTTTTTCCATGGACTTCAATTCCTTTCCATTCAATTCCTTCTCTCTAACCAAACTCCCGTAAAAAGTAACTTTCATTGCAAATTGTGATTTGTAAACTTTCGGTTCGAACTTTGAGTGCAACAGAATTTTTGTTCCATCGCAAAACACTACAAGAAAATTCGCGATTCGCGACGGAAAAATTCCGTCGCGAAACAGTCAAATTCCGTCGCGAAACGGGTTTTGCGACGGAATCGCGACGGAATTCGTTCCGTCGCGTATCAGCTTGTCGTATCTTCGTTTGCGACGGAATTTTTCCGTCGTGAAATTTTGCGACGGAATCGCGACGGAATTATTCCGTCGCGAAATTTCGCAACGGAATAATTCCATCACAATTCCGTCGCAATTTGGTAACAAAATATTAAAAAAAAAAATTAGAGTATCCGCGACTGTTCTTTCTACAACAGTCGCGGATACCCTATAAAAAATTAAAAAAAAAAAACAAAAATAGAAATTACAATATTAAAAAATAATAAAAAATTTAAAAAAAAAAAAAA
>CM008336.1:32578577-32589011 GCA_002525835.2 Ipomoea batatas | reverse complement strand
TTTTTTTTTTTTAAATGGTATAAAGGAACAACACAAATAACACAAAGAACAAATACTTAATACAACTTATATTCCCAACACAAATTTTATTCTAGTTAAGATCTAACATTTTTTACTTTTATTAGATTTTATTAGATTACAAAATTCTTGAAATGACGAATATGATAATCATTGTTCCAATGTCTTTGTCCAGGGCCGGCCCTGGGCAAGTCTGCCCAGGGCTGGCGCACAGGGCCCCCAAAAATTGGGGGCCCCTATTTAAAAAAAAAAAAATTGTATATATAATATAGAAGCGCAACTGCGCAAGACGCCGCAAGTCTGCAAGCAACCAAATCCCACAAATGCATATTAGGTAATCTTTTTCCTTATGTGCACACAATTCTATGCATTTATATACACATTATATAAATAGTATAGTATTAGGAATAGTATTAGGAATCCCTTTTTCCTTCTGTACCAGTACCCCTACTCCCATTAGGCCATTAGGCAACCCTTTTCCTTCACACTATGTATTTATATTATGTATACATTATGTAAATATTAGATTATTAGCTTGATTCCATTAACATTAAGCATTCATTATCGAAATTGTAGCTTAATGCTTATTTACACAGATTTCACAAATAAACAATAGACAGATCACAGACGAGTGAGACGATCGATAAACAGTTTGATAGCAGGATTGAAGAATTCTTCTTGATTGTACAAAGTCACAAATTTTCAAGTTCTTCAGTTCTCTTAACAGGTAATTAAAATTACTAAATATTTCACAATTTTTGTTTTTTTTTATTTACATAACTTAATAATTCTTATTTTAGAATAATATATTCAAGAATTTGTTTCTTGATTAATTATATTATTTGTTCATAGTGTTTCTAAATAAATTTTTATTTTTTCTTTATGGTTTTATAATTATGTCTTCTAGAAAATATTCATCTGAGTTTGAAAAGCATAAAAAGAGAAAAAGAATTGAGCAACTAACTCAATCTCAAAAGGGAGCTCTAGAAAAAATCATTATAAACGAAACTCAAATAGATGTGCGTGCAAAAAGATGATGCTAAGGAAAAATTGTTATATGCTAATCTTCATATAGAATATCAAGATGATTGTGCGATTGGAAAAAATTTAAATGATAGTGTGCACAACGATGAACAACTATTATTAATTTTAGATGTATTTTTATACAATATTTATATTTTGAATTTTTGAAACAACTTTTTGAAAACCTGTTATTTATATATACAAATTATTTTTTTAAAAAAGGGCCCAATGTAAAATATTGCACAGGACCCCATTTTTTATTGGAACGGCCCTGTCTTTGTCACATCTAATAATATGGACAAAACTTGATTAAAACATGTACAAGCTAGCAAATGAGATAAAAGCATGATTCTAATCTTTGCCGATGTATTTAGAGATCTTATCACATGATTTATGTCATTACGTACTAGATAGTTAATTAATGTTGTGCCTTTGAGGCTTTGAGGGCTTATTTTAATCTTATTTAATTTGAATAAGACATGCATATATAAATAAAAATCTATATATATATATATAATATGCTCTGTGTGTGTGATAATGATATTATTTGAAAGGTTCCATTGAACCTTAGAATAAATGCATCATGTGTTGTTTACCTAAAACCAAGGCGTGTGCGTAACGTTCTTGAATGGCTGCTTCTTTCTATAAACTCTCACATTATTAAATTATGCCCACAAATTAATACTATTTATTTTTAGGTTTATTAACCCCAAAAAAATATTTTTAAACTTGGTGAAAATTTTTAATTTTTTTCAGTTTGTGACGTTTAAACCTAATTATGCATAATAATTTGATTTGATAGTTCTTTAGATCTCAATCTCACCACAAAACTAGGTAATTTATGGACAAAGACTGTGATAATAGGTGAGAACATATCTATTATGTACTTATAATAAAATAATATTTTGAAAACCCATTCTGATTGGATTAGAAATGAGTGGTTGAGAACTTTTATTTGAAATTTTAATTTAAACCTTAATTAATTAATACTTCTTTTTTAAAAAAATTTTAACTTAAATTTGTTTTCTCTTTTTCTTTCTGTATGACAGATCGTAGTATACGTGGGATGGAAAGTAGTTTGGAGAATGTTACTTTCTCAGGATATCGTTCTCTAAGGATGGTCGTGGGACTAATTGAATGGTGTGCGGTTAAGTACGAGCGCACACTTGTGATATCAAGCTAGGTCGAATCATTAGTACAATCGCAAGAAGTAACAATACAAAGTAAAGCATGCAAGAAAGTAAACAACAAGTAAATGAGCAATGAAATGAGCAATGAAGATGGAAGGAATTGGATTAGGATTCCCTTGTGGGGATGCATTCAAATTAAATGGTCTAAGGTATAGGAAGTAGTGTGATATATTAGTCATGATCAGTGGAAGATGTTTCACCAAATTGACTAGTTCGAGTTCTACTTATGTAGCAACTTTAACTAGCAATCAGCATTACATCAAACACCTTAAGGTCAACATCTCCTTCAATTCTGGGCTCTGCCTCTCGACGTAAGTTGAGAAATGCAAGTGGAAGGGAATAGAGTGTAGTCCCAATCTCTTGGCAACCACACTCATCCCAAGCCTCTTGTATGATGTGGCCACTACTCATACATAAGTATACAAATTCCACTTCCAACAACAACCAAGCCAATATATAAAGTCACTTCCTAAATTACAATTCAATATATTCTGACATCCATCACAAGTTGTTCTAATCCAAATACCTAAGCAAGTCTAGCGAATCATGCTATCAAATGAGCACACAAAATAGCAATTCAGCAAATTGGAAGAAATAAACTCTGAGTGCTTCATAGCCATTGATCAAGATGATGAAGAGGTAAACTCTAATTCCTCTAGTTACAATTCACATGACTCTTCTACTGGGAATCGTCGTGACACATTTCTACAAATCTTGAGAAAATTTGAAAAGATCCAAAAAGACCACGAAATACTCAAGGTGAAAAACTACCAACTCAATTGTGACAACCTTCGTCTGATTGAGGAATTGAAAACCCTCAATATATAGTCACAACGAAAAGCTGGAAAAACACAATGTCGAGAATAAATCTCTAAAAGAGATGTGCAAATCAAGGATTATTAGGGAACAAAAACTGAGAGAGCTTAATGGCATGTATATATGTTGGAAATTCCAAGTTAATGGATACTTTGCTAGCTATACAAAAGCCATCAAGGGATTGAATCTAACTTGGTTTTAGTACCTCATCTTCTCTAAAGCCAAACGGCTCAAGACCGGTATTCATAAGCGAATCTAATCCCCAATCTGTAGAAGTCGTGACACAAATCCATATTTCCACACCAGTTGATCAAATTCTATCATTTCTAATCCACCTGCAGATCATGTCACTCCAATAGATCTAGTCCTATCAATAGATCCAATTCCTTCACCGATAGAGCCTACACCAGCAACAACTAACTTGGTTCAATTCTAACAGATGCTTAGGCCTTCCTCAATAGTTAAATTTGGGTGTATTATTTGAGCAGTTTTTGTAAGTGTGATTAGGAAAGAGAAAATGGGGTGGAGAAAAAACAAAACAAAAAAAAAATTGAAAAAAAAACAGTAATTATGCGCTCGACTGGGTGAGAAATCTGCGCCTCACGCGTGCGTGAGGCACAGTAGCCTTCCCTAGTGGGGCCCACCCTAACCTGCAAAAAACATCAATTTGTAGGAGAAAGAACTCCATAAAAAAACACATCTCCCAATTGATAAAAACTCATTTACTATTCCAAAATTTGGTTAAGATCAACCATTGGGGAAGGCCTTAAGTGTTGGAAAATATATCAATGCATCTTTTCATGCCTTTGGTCGTCCAACTAGACATTAGGTGGCTCAGAGATCATTCACTTGAGCAAGTGATTGGTGTGCATGATGGGATTCACAAAAGGTCATACTAGGGATGAAAATTTCAATCCGCCTCGTGGATATCCACCCTACATGGATCAGATTTTTTTATTTATTTTTTTTTTTTGTGATAGTGGGTGGTAGGTCGGGGTGGGTCTTAAAAAAGTAAACCCGCGGTGGTTCAAGTTGGATTCGGGTTCTATGTACAAAATCCGTCTAGAACCCCACCCGACCCACCATGTATGTGTGTGTGTATATATATATATATATATATATATATATATATATATAATAGTAAAATAAGTAGTACTAGTATATAGTTAATTATAAAAGTTTCAATAACTTTGTGTAACTTTTAACTATTTTTTATATCTAAGCTACTAAGTTTATCTTTAAAATTTAACAATTTAGTTATTATATTGGAATATTTATATTATTTTATGTTTTAGTATAACTAATGAATTTTATTATTGTATTATGCGTAAGTAATATAATTTAAATATTTTTTTAAAAAATAATATAAGTTGATAAATGGTAGGTACCCGTAGTGCGCACCCGCACTTGGTGGGGTGGGGGTGGGTTTTGAAAAATTCCACACGATGTAAGTTGGGGGTGGGGTGGGTGGAGAAAATGTAAGGTGGGTTGGGTGATGGATATAGCCATCCCCGACCCACCCTCGACCCATTGTCATTCCTACATATTGGTAGCATGAAGCAATGTTTGCATGCTTTTTATCGTAAATAGAGCCAAAGGCGATAGAGGAAGCCTTAGGAGATTCAAGTTGAATTGGGGCAATGCAATAAGAGCTCAATCAGTTTGAGAAAAAACCTAGTTTGGGAATTGGTTTCAAGACCTAATCACCAACATGTAATTGGCACCAAATAGGTATTTCGCAATAAAATGAAATAAGATGCAGTTTTGTTAGAAATAAAGCAAGATTAGTGGCCAAAGGATATTGTCGAGAAGAAAGAATAGATTTTGATGAAACCTTTGCATTGGTAGCTAGGATAGAAGCTATTAGGATTTTCTTAGCATAACAACGCATAAAGACTTCAACGGGTATCAAATGGATAGTAAGGGTTCTTTTCTTAATGGTCTTCTACAAGAAGAAGTCTACGTGGTAGACTAGGTGCATTCATTGTAAGGTCTTCTGGTAGAATATATATATCATCTAACCATAGTCATGTAAAAAGTTCTATATCTAGACCGGCACATCATCAACAGATATAACTGGCAAAAAAGTACGTAACATACAAGGAACGTTATTTGTCACTTGGTGATAAGAGTTGGTGGTCACATTCTCCAAGGACATATGACAATGAGATATCTTTTGACATGGGGCGGCAAACATGTTTTTTTTTTTTTGCCTTTACAATAAATTGAATTGGTTAATACCTTGTTCAAATAGGAAAAATGGTATTACCCAAAGGTCAATAGCGTGTTTCGAAAAAGGAGAAAATGATTGACATTTGGACATTTATCATTTAAGAAGCTGGGCGCCAATGGAAATCATTCAAACGCTCATTTCTCGAGGCCTTCAACTCTATAAATAGAGCATCTCATGAAATGTGAAGTAGTTAACGACTAACAAGCAATTTTACAAACTTACATAGATATTTTAAAGCTCTCAGCTATTCAAGCTCAAAACGTTTCAAGAATCCTTGAGATTATGTTCGAAGATTAGTCTTCTTGACTAATAACTCAATTCATCATTCATCATTCATCATATTCAAGGTGACTTGATGTTAGACCCTTAAATAAGGAGGCGTAGCAATGAAGAACGAGGAGGCGTAGCAATGAAGAACGAGCAGCATGGTGAAGAAAGTCATAATTGCTATCTTGGTGGTGTCATCACTTGTATTTGGGATAAATATACTAGTGAAATCTCTAATGTGTTAATGAGAGCAATTGAGTAAGGGATTTACCAGATCACTATAAAATCTTGCCTCAATCTCTCTATACATATATTATATTTTCCGATTGCTTATCTGTTTAAGTTTAAGACATGCATGCAAACATTTTTAAGCAAACCGCTACAAATCGTTTTAGACAGTTTTTCTTAAGTATTCCACAACATACTTAAACTTTGAATTAAAATTAATTCTTTCAAAGGGGGGTTAAACCTTCTAATTTCAAAGTTCAAGCTCACATAAACTATTTTTAAAAAAAAAAAAAATTAGAACGTCTATTTAGCCACCCCTCATTACCTAGGGACAAGCATCAAGATATAAGTTTGCACATATATTATTTAAAAAATATTACAAGTTTTCTTTCAAAAAAAAATTACAAGTTTGCAAAAATTATTTAAAAAAAAAAAAACATTACAGCATACTATCAATTTTTAAAAGCATTATTTATCAAAATATCTACTTTATACAAATAGTTCAAAATCAAACTCTTAAAAAAACATTTTACATGTATAAAAGCAAGTTCACATTTTATAGCCACCAATTAATATTAATTAAATCAAGATAATTTTAAAAGTAGAATATATCCCACTCTTAATCCTTTTAATTTACTTTTATACTTTTTTGTCTACTAACATTTTTCTCAACTTGATAAATTAGGACTTACATATCGAGATTATTTATGTTCGTGCCAAATAAGATTTTAAGGGTGACAAAACACTTTTACATGCTTTTGATAATTTAATTAAAATGAAAGACACATTCCACATTATTTTATCTATAGTCATAGACTTTTACCTCTATAATTAATTCAAAACATTAACCCAAACACCACATTCCAACATGTTTTATTGTTTCGATGTAATTTTTAAAAATTAAATAAAAAATAAAAATAATCATCAATTTACAAGATCGAGCTGAGCTTTCCAAAGTTGTAAACAAACAATAAGTTAACAAAAATTTTAAAAAGAAAAAAAGTTCACATCTTTTCAAGTGTTTTGTGCTAGTGATGTAAGAGACAACACTGCCGTAGTGAAAGGGACCCAGGCCGGGTTGGCCAAGATACCCCCATATCTCTCACATTAATTCATCAGATATTGCTTTCATGTGCCACCCCACGTCCCCACTGCCCACTGTCCACTGCAATTCATTTATTTTACATACTTGTAGTCTTGTATCACATTAAATTTCAATTAATTCATAATAATTTACAATCATACTTGATTTTATCAATATATATTAGTTTACTTTTTGTTCAGATGGTAATGTATTGCTATGCAGGGCCGGATTTTAGGATGTGCAAGATGTGTAATTGCACAGGGTTTTTGGGGGCCCCTAGTCCAGCTCTGGCTTAATAGTTAGTATATGTATTTGTGATTATATTGACCCAAAATTAAATTTTTTGCATTTTTCACTTTACAATTTTTTCTTCAATTCGCAGTTTATTTATACTTTGATAGGGTCTCACTTAGTTACTAACAAAGGGCCCCACAAATTAAAAAATCAGCCCTGTGTCTATGTATTATTTAAAGAATTGGATCCCATCAGAATTCTAAAGTTAAGCGTGCTTATAAAAAAGGTATTATGTAAAGAAAGAATTGTTTTTCCTTCTTATATCTATCTCATAGTATTGACTTTATAATATGTAATAAAGTATTTTATTTTAAAGATCAAATTTAGTAGTGTCACATCCGGAGGTAAATATTATAAATACAATTTAAAAGCAAGACGTATAGTAGCACTATTCTTATATTAAATATTTACTCACTTTATCACATATACTTACCTCCTTTATTTATTGGTTAAGCTAATTGTTCTTTCCCCTAAGTTTCTTTCATGTTGTATTATAATTATTTTTTAAATTTAGATCAATGTGTTTAATAACATTTTTAACAAAATTTTAAATATATAGATTTGTATACTAATATTAAATTAAATTTTATTATAAATAATTTGAGTTATTATTTGTTAACCAAATAAAATATATAAAATGAAATTAAACAATTATATCAAATTGCATTATATTATATTCATATTTTTAACGTCTTTTTATTCTCTTTTGAAAGAAAAAATCAATATGATCCATCCTTGAACGTGGGGACCACCGTGGATCATATCGTCGTTCTTGTGTTACAACGAGGAGATGCAGATGATGTTTTATTTTTATTTTAAGCATGTCAATGATGACTTCAACTCTTAATAAATCAGATTACCATTTTTTTTTAATAAATAAATAAATAGCACGCAGTACACAAAAAGAAAAGTATATTTGGCTTCTAGCTTTTAGCTATCTTCTTGCTGCAAGGGAATATATAAATAATTCCTTGGGAGAAGAACAAAGAATATATAAATACTGAAATACATGCCTTAAAGTTGGAATAATATTTCCTTCTCGGTGAATGGCAATTCATATTTCAAAAATTATAGGAGGAATAATTTCTAAATTTACTATAATATTTGTGGCGTTTCAACTTGGACATTTTTTGAGTGAGTACTACTGACTCTGTAGTATCTGTTTATAGCTACTTTCTCAACCCGCACAACGAGTCAACAGTTGCCTTGACTGAAGCTCGAACCCACTTCCATCATCCATGTGGGAGTGTTAATCGGGACACCGGATGCCACTGCTTAATAAGAGTTTTGTTCTTATGACTCGTGTCGAATTCAAAATTTATTCTCTTTTTTTTTTTTTGGTGAGAATTCAAATTTTATTCTACATTTACATAATTTATTTGTTTTTTTTTAATACATAAGTTTCTCAACATTCATATTAATCCTAACGTTTAGCTCTTCCGCCTCTTCGCCCCAAGAGTTATTAGAAGATGTAAATTTAAGTCGTATGAGTAGTCTTTCAGTTAGTGCCTGCATTACTATGCACACAAGGAGCCCAACATAATTTATATGTTAAGTGATTATATATATTGATAATAGTATGCACTTGATTTATTGATTAATCTTTGAACTTAAATAACAATATATTCATTGGGCTTCATATATAGCCAACCCGTGTTGTGTTTGTGCCCTCATCATGATCGTCCCTTTATGACAAGATCTATGCTCACGATATTTAGGTCTTGATTCAATCTTAAAAGATGTCAAAATAATACTAACTAGGGTTGAGGTTATGTAAGGCAATAGTGTTTAATTTTTACTATACAGAGACTCGATATTTTTCCTTATAATATTCTCTTAATTAACACATACATACCATTATATTATATTCTCATGCAAGAATTGTTTTCTAATTCCAGTTAACTTCCATATGATAAATAGTTTGGGTGCATATTTGGAGGATGATTATATTACCGCAAATTATATGGTCAATGCATTGTGGACTATGGTCATGACTGATATTACAGTTGTGTTGAACGGATACTGCAGTTGTGTTGAAAAGATACTACAGTTGTCTAGAAAAGAAACTGCAGTTACGCGGAACAGAGGTCGTTCATCCGTTCAACACAACTGCAGTATCCATTCAACACAATTACAGTATCCGTTCGACACAACTGCAGTATCAGTTCAACACAATTGCATTTACAGACAGATGAAATGACATATGTTCCGCGCAACTGCAGTTTCCTTTCAACATAACTGCAGTATCCGTTCAACACAACTGCAGTATCAGTTCAACACAACTGCAATATCAGTCATGACTCATGGTCCACGGTATAACAACTGTAGGGATCTAGTTCCTTAATTTTAATTTAGCAAGATTATGTATAGATGCTAGTTATAAAGTTCTTGTAGGGAAAAGGAATTAACGTTAACTACTAACTGCAAGTTGTTGCAAATAATAAATTCAAACGGATTAGAGAATAAATCCACCAAACATTATTACAAGATTAATGAGTAGACCGTATTTGAGAGAAGAGAAGAAAATTAGTCATTACATCCAACTATATATCCAAGTAACTGTGATAATTACATCATCATATGTTATAATTATGGCCAAAGAATTAGTAGGTAACTTCATTCAAATATCATCAATCCGTTACAAACAGACAAACAAGATAATCCCTTTTCTCCTTCTTTCATGACTATGGCTAATGACATTCTTACAACATTCAATATAGTGAACAGTAGGCTTAATTTAACTTGAAAAGTTCATAATTTTTGTTAAAATTTATTTTGGTTAATCTCTCACACACACATATATAGAGGAGACGGATAAGGTGAGAACAAATTGTCCAAGAGAGAATTGAAAACCAATTGCAGTCGTCCACATGTCTAGATCTAACGGATCAGAAATATTATTTTTTTTTAAAATATGGTCGCATTTTCGTAAATAATTAAACTTTAAAGTGCAAGTAAATTTTGTTAAAAGTGCAAGTAACAATTTCATATAGTACAGTTAAGTGCAAGTAAAAAGTATTAAAAGTACAACAAATAATATACACTGAGCATCAATATTAAGTGTACTTAACGTTATCATTAAGTGCATCAATGTGAAAGACGTTATCATTAGGTGCACCAATATTAAAAAGATAAATTACTTGCACTATAAGTGAAAATGGTTGCAACTTTATTTTACTTGCACTTTTTACATGCACACTTGCAACAATTACTTGCACTTTTAAGACATGTTACTTGCACCAAAGTTTGAGTTTTTTATAAAAATTTCACTGCGTCTTTTT
>CM008336.1:32532959-32549274 GCA_002525835.2 Ipomoea batatas | reverse complement strand
TATATATATATATATATATATATATGTTCAAATGTGGTCGCGCCTTCTCGTGCGGTCGGTGCGGTTCACACCACTCAATGTTAGAAAATGCACCACTCAATGTTAGAAAACGCACCACAATGAAAATACACAAATTGACAAAAACACCATAAAACACATCACACACCCAAAATAATGCACCCCTGCCCCTAATAGTGCATTTGCTAACACTGTGTGGTGTATATTTGCATAGGGGCATTTGCTAACACTGTGGTGTATATTTGCATACACCTGTATATTTGCATACGTGGTGTATATATTTGCATACATAGTGGTGTGTTTTTGTGGTGATGCGTACCTAGTGATGCATATTTGTGTGGTGTAAATTTGTATACATAGTGATTTTTGTGGTGATGCGTACCTAGTGATGCATATTTGTGTAGTGTAAATTTGTATACTGGTGAGGTCGCACCGACCGCACGTTAAAGGACGGTCACAGCTGATTATGACCATATATATATATATATATATATACTCATGATCAATCAATTCACCCTTTCTATGACCATAAAAACTATAAATCAATGGTTTAGATATTTTTTCTTTTTTCTTTTTTCAGTAAAGTGCACAATAGCGTATGTCTACAGGGACTCGGGTAAATTCAGTGGCATATATATATATATNTACTTGTTATCTTTATATATATAGAAATCTGTTCAAAAGTGGTCGTGTCTTTCCATGCGGTCAGTGCGGTTCACACCACTCAATGTCAGAAAACACACCATAAATGTAAGATATTAAGGACCAAACCAAATGAAACACATAGAGTCAATATTGACTCCACTGAGGCTCGAATCCACCTCTCCCATATGGGGTGCAACCGGGTGCCAGGAATGGATTTATACCAGGGGTCAAGTAATAGTTAATCCCTTTGCAAGGGGATAACTCCTTCCTTGAACATTGCTCATGGGAATAAAAAACTATTACCAAACACAAGAATAGACCTATTTCTAATTAAGAATGCTACTCCATTTCAACCTTATTTTGCGAACCAAACGTGCTATAAACTCGTTTCGTATCACGCCAAAAATAGTAACTAAAATGTAATGTAAAATATATTAATGAAAAAAGAGCAAAAATCAAATAGCTCTCCTCAGTTCATGTGACAATCTTTATCTCTATCTCTAAAACTCTCGCCAAACTAGATGACAACAGGTGAAGTATAGACAAGGAGAAAGGGAAAGAAAGAAAAAAAGGAGAGAAAGTATAAAATAAAGAAATGAAAAAAGTAATGAAAATGAAATATATGTATCCATGTTAGAATGAATTTATCTGATTTGGGATGTTTTCTTTTCATATTAATGACTCATAAAAGTTCGAATGAAACGTGACTATGGAATTGGTAACCCTATTCTTTCGATAAAACATTACACTAGCGTGTTTAGTTTGTGAAATACACATTATAAAGATTAATTGTTAGTTCAATTTTTTTCATTTGTTAAATTTTTCTAAAGTTGTATTTATGTTTTCAAAAAAATTTAACTAAATAAGTTCTTTCGTCTCAATACGCTAATACTAAGTGTAAATTTAAGTGCAAAAAATAAATGTATGTAACAAGATTCCTAAGACGATATGCATCAACATAACGTAGAATGTAGTGGGTCAAGGTTTCGTTTAGTTGCACCGTACTTGAATTGTTGATTATATTTATATAAATTGGAAGTCAATCAACTCTTCAACTTTTTCTCTTATGATCTTCCGTAAGCAAAAGCCTAAACCAAATATATACCATTTTCACATCTCACGGGACTTTGGTGGTTAGGAGGGAGAAATATATAGTGTGAGAATAAATTGTGAAATTAAATTCCAGTATTTGATATTCATGGGAAATTAAAGATAACAAGTAGGATAAAGATCAAAATGCCTATACTTATTATAGTAGAAGACAAATTAAATACAAATTTTATGTTAGAAAAGTGAAAAGTAATTTTGTTTCAAGTTTTTTTATTTTTATTTTTTATTTTTATTTTTTATTTGTAATTCACTCCAACTAAACGAAGAAATCTGCTTAGTTTCGTAATTACGTAGGAGTGTAATTCTAATTCCCTTCAATGAAATAAATTGTTATAGATTGTTTCTCTTTTTCAACAATTTTCTTGTCTCTCCATATCAAGACTTTTGCACACTATCATAGTGCTTAGGAGTGGAGTTCATCGCTTACTGTTGTCGTTTCAAGCTAAGGATATATGTTTGGTTAAATTCAAGAAATAAGAATTTATCACATTTCATAGGGAAGTGCATAATTTAAAAATAAAACAGAAATTGAATATCACATTGTTTGATTTATTGAATGAATATTTCAAGAATTCTACTTCAAGTTGGTGGTTGAATTAAGGATTAGAAATAGAATAATCAATTAAATTTTTTTTTCCTAAATATTATCTGTATGTGTGTTTATTATTTATTTAGATTTTAATTAAAAGAGAGTAATGTAAATATAATAATAAATAAAATTAACCCTTATTAATAATATATATTTTGTATAGGGTTATTTATGTCTTTTAAAAACATACCACATTTCTATTTTTTTAACCAACCAAACACTAAAATAGCATTCCTAAAGTCTATTACTTTTAACAACTCAAATACAATTCATGTTTTATTCCTTATCTATTCTATTCCCTATTGGAATAGCATTACTATTTTCTCAAAATTCATTCCATGAACTAAACATATTGTTAGTGCATCGATTTCATCATTTATTATTGTGGCATATTTTGACAAAAAGTAGTTTGTGTTAGTAACTTTGATTTCAAATTGTATTATTTGTTTCTTGGAATGAAATCAAATTTGGTACAAGAATAGTTCTGGAAGGTTACAAATTGAAGATTAGAAGTTTGGTAATGAATTGGGAAGTTGAGGAAAGATTTTTCTACTCCCAAGAAGAATAGGATTACAAATCCAAGGATTATTAATAGATGAATTGATTGAATTCTACCTATGTCGATTTTCTATAAATAAGAGCATAACTCCAAAGGTAGAAATTGATCCCCCAAACATCAAGTTTTAAGTTTCAAATGTCTTAGTGATAGTTTTCCTTAAAGAAAAATTGTTTTTTTTTTTTAATGAGAATTTAAAGGCATGAAAACACGTTCAAGACAAGAAATTCATAGTAGTGAGAATTAGGAAAATTCTTGAGATACGAGGGAAGTGTGCTCATCATTCCACAGAAGTGATGCTCAAAGATATATGACAAGCTAGGAGGGAGGCCTTAGAGCACCCTTATCAGTAGATAATTCATAGTTTCTTAGGTAAAAAATGATAGCATGGAGTAGAGAGGGGAGGAGAGAGAGGGGAATTGGTTTTTGCAGAAAAGTGGGTCCCATGTACATTAGTTTCTCCTAGCCAGCTTACACGTGGCTCTCAAGCCTGACATTTGTTTGCTTTTGTTTTTTATTTATTTATATAAAATTAGTTTTGTTTTATTTTTTTTCTTTCTTTCCCTATTCTCTTTCCTAATCACACTAACAAAAACTCCTTAAAAATCGCAAAAAAACTCAACTGATATGGATGCTCTTAATGCATAAGAATTGTCACTGAGCTTCTTGTACTTAAACATGCTATAGTGGAGTAGATATCACTTGGACATGTGCCCGGTAGAAGTAGGAGTTTTTCTCCAAACTATATTAACAATTTTATGTTCATTTTTTATTTTTTACTCAGGTTATTTCTATAATTTTTTCATGGTTGAAAAATCACTAGGCGCTTTTTGGGCGGCCAAGGGCAGGCTTCTAGGGGACGATTAATCGGCGCCTAGGCACTCGTGTATTTTTAAAAAATATGTTAAAAAATTTTTAAAAAAATTTAAGAGTTGATAGTTATAAATTATTTAATACTTTAATAGTTAATACTAAAATATTATGGAGTACATACTAACATAACAAATATTGAACAATTTAGGGTTATTTTGCTCAAAACGATGTCGTTTTAAGTGATATAACCCATTTAAAAAAAAAAACAGAACAATAGTTAATAATCGGCGGGCAACCTAGTCAGAGTCTGGGAGGCCTAGTCCGCGCTTAAGAGGCGTACCACCAATTATGCAGGTGATACGCTAGGCGGCCGACCGACGCCTAGTGTTTAGGCGAGATTTTTACAACACTGATTTCTTTTTGGATAAGACAAGGAGTGAAAATTATTACACACTCTTAAACCATGATCATGATGAAACACCCCTCTAGCCAAAAGATTAGATGATGCACAATTATGTTCTTTGAAGACACGTTTTATGCTGAATTCCCACCTTTGACTCAAAAGATGATTACAAGCATCCAAAAGATTAGAGATCGTACGTACCACTAGTTCTTCCTTCCTTATCAACCATTGGACAACCCCCTCTAACTAGGAGTCACATTTCACTTCAACCCTATTTGAAATCGTTTTAAGACTGCTTACATCTCTACGTTATCTGCACAGTACACTTCCGATATTATGAGAAAAAATCTATAATCTAGTTGTCCAATAAATCACAGATTAAGCACCTACATACAGTCAGCTTTCTTCCAGTCGTTATACCATGGACCATGGTCCACAATGCATTGTGGACCATGGATCATGACTGATACTGCAGTTGTGTGAAAATGATACTACAGTTGTGTTGAACGGATACTGCAGTTGTGTTGAAAGGAAACTGCAGTTGCGCGGAACAGAGGCCGTGTCATCCTTCTGGAACTGCAGTTGTGTTGAACGGATACTACAGTTGTGTTGAACGGATGAATGCCCTCTGTTCTATGCAACTGCAGTATCTTTTCAACACAACTGCAGTATCCGTTCAACACAACTGCAATATCTGTCATAATCATGGTCCACAATGCATTGTGGACCATGGTCCACCATATAATTTGCGGCTTTCTTCTCATGAGCTCTACTGCTAGCTACCATATGTAAATGGATTGTAGTTAGTAATTAGTAATTATTTATGTATTTTTTTTTATTGAGATTGAAAAGTATATGGAATAGTTTTGGAATGTCACTTTACCGCATTAATTTCTTTGACAAGTAATTGAAATTGCCAATATTCTGAAAGTTGTTTTTGACTTGTTTTAGTCAAATTGTATGATTTGAGTGCACATTTTGTTTTAAGTTTCTTAGAGCATCCTTATCAATGGAGTTTTTTCGCGGTATTTTAGGAGTTTTTGTAAGTGTGATTAGGAAAGAGAAAATAGGTGGAGAAAAAAAAATAAAACAAATTAAATGAAAAATTTAAAAAAAAAAATAAAAAAACTGAGGTGTCAGGCGCGCCTGACACGCCCAGCGCGCGCGTGCAGTGCACGCGCCCGCTGGGCGGCTGCTGTGCGTTGAACGCGCACAGTAGCAATGTTTAAAAAAAAAATGAATGCCTTATACTGACATGATCTCATTCATTTGCAGGAGGCACCCACTTCCTCTCTTTCCTCTCCTCTCTCTTCCAGCATGGCCACTTTACTGACAATATCTCCTTCATTATGCATTGGTGTAGATGGCCTTAGCGTTGAATCATGATATGATGATAAGAAAATTATTATTATATTGATGAGATATATATTTACAACTGCCAACTAATATGTTGTCAATTGCGCTGCTAAATCAATGAGACCAGTCCAACGCCACATAAAAATCTACTAAATATCTACACTTTTTTTAAATAATATAATACTCCATTTGTCACATTTTACATGTTCTATTTAATATTTATTGCTTAAATAAATCTTTTTTTCTTTACTTATTTTTAAAAAAATAATTTTAATTTTAATTTTTTTATTTTTATTTTTATGTATAATAGTACTTTTAGTGTAGTTTCTAAATATATAAATTTACTAATATTAAACTTAATGTTATGAAATATATTATATACTTTAATATACCTCTCTAGCGTCGTCTAGGGTTTACTTCTTCTCCTAGGGTTTTGCTAGGTTTTTCCGGTCGTTTCTTTGCTTTTCCCCTCCGGTGACTTCCGGCTTTCCTTTGCTTTCTGTTGTTCTGTCGAGTGTTGTCATGGCCACGGACGCAACGTTGAGCGGTGTAGCAGGGTTAACAACCCGTTGGGCGGATATGGTTCTGGAAGATAAAGAGGCGGCCTTTGAGCCGGTCGGGGTGAATGATCCCGTAGCCGCGGCGGCTGTAGTGAAGACGTGGGCGGTAGTAGGGAGGTTTTTGACTACGAAGCTGGTTAAACTTGAATATATGAGACAAGTAATGACCTCGGTGTGGCAACCTGTTAAAGGAGTGCAAATCTCGGAGGTGCAAGCAGGGCTCTTTTTATTTGTGTTCTACCATGAGTCCGACATGCTGCACGTTCTAAATGAAGGGTCGTGGTCGTTTGAGAATGCGTCGCTGGTTTGTAGGCAGGTTGCGGAAGGCGTGCTTCCAGCTTCAGTGAGTTTGGATTCCCTCGATATGTGGGTGCAATTGCATGACCTTCCCATGGGGTACACAACAGACGTGATTCTCGAACAGGTTGGAAATTTTATTGGTACGTTTATTAAATGTGATGATCGTTTTGTTGGAGCGCCGTGGAAGACGTTCCACCGCGTTAGGGTGGCCATTCCAGTTGACAAACCCTTGAAGCGCCGTATGCGGTTGATGAAGCGAGATAAGACGACTTGCTGGGTTGGCATAAAGTATGAGCGCCTCCACAACTTCTGCTTCTTCTGTGGATATTTGGGGCATTCTTACAGATTTTGTATCAAAGCCAGGGAAGCTGCTGTTCCGGTCGAGCTCTACCCTTATGATGCAACGTTGCGCGAAGGTGGCAGTAAGGGTCCTCGCCCGGTCGGTGAACGTTGGCTTGTGCCGGCGGAAGGTCCGAGCCACGTAGCTGGTGAGCCGGAACCAGTCGTGGCTGATAACGACACTGGTCCAGTGCGGGAGGTTGAGAGCACGGTTGTGGCAGTGTTGAAGAGGAGGCGGGAGGGTTCGAATGGAGGGAATCGTAGGCACGGTGGTGCGGGTGGTGATGTGACTATGATCGATGTTCCAAAAAACTTGCAGCTGGCGGGTGCTGGTTCCCAGGCCCGCCCATCATCATGAGTACGATAAGTTGGAACTGTCGTGGCTTGGGCAATCCACGAACAGTTCGCGAAGTGGTGGACCTTGTGTCCCGTAAGAAGCCCGATTTTTTCTTCCTCATGGAAACCAAGGTGAGGAGGGTTCATGCAGAGCAGTTGCGCATAAAACTTGGTTTTGAAGGTTTATTCTATGTTGAAGGTGTGGGTCTGAGTGGAGGTTTAGCACTATTGTGGAGGAAAAACAATACTGCCAGGCTTTTGTGTTTCTAAAAAAATCATATTGATGTAGAGGTTAATCTTGCAGGTTCGGGAAGTTGGCGCATGACTTGTTTCTACGGTTTTCCTGAGCGTAGCCGTAGGACGGAATGATGGGAGTTGTTGAGATCCCTAGCTCCTAGGTCCACCCTCCCTTGGGTGGTTCTCGAGGATTTTAATGATTTGCTTTATCAGCATGAGAAGCGTGGTGGAAACCCTCACCCGGACAGCTTGCTTCGCTGGTTCGGTGAAGCTGTTGAGGACTGTAGATTGGAGCAGTTGCCTATGCAGGGGTATCGTTACACCTGGGAAAGAGGAAAAAGGACTTTGGAGTGGATGGAGGAAAGGCTTGACAAAGTGCTTGCAGGAGCCGATTGGTGTACCCTTCTACCTGATGCAAGTGTCACTAATCTGCTTACTCGGTCGTCTGATCACTCAGCTCTCTTTTTGAGTGTTAAGGCTACTCGGGTAAGACAGGGTGCAGTACGGCGGGGTTTCAAATTTGAGATGGCATGGCTCCTTGATGATGGGTGTAGCCGTGTAGGGGGCAGGTCGAGGAGGCTTGGCAGGAGGCTAGGGGTAATGGTTTACTGGATTGCATCCACCATTGCGGTGATAGGTTGACACGGTGGGGAGGTGACCGTTTTCATCGGTTCGGTGAAAAGATAGCTACTCTCCGTAAGGAACAAATGTACCTAAGGGATCTTAGAAGTCCCACATCGCTTGAAGAGTTCCGCCGTGTTGAGTCTGAGCTTTGTAGTCTGGAAGCACAAGAGGATGCATTCTAGAGACAGCGGGCTAAACAGCACTGGTTGCGAGGAGCGGATGCCAACACGAAATTTTTCCACAGGTATGCTTCTGCCCGTAAAAAGAAGAATACTCTGTCTAGATTAAAGAATGAGTCAGGGTGTGGGTTGAGGAAGAGGGTTTGAAATATGTGGTTTTAGACTATTTTCATGCTATTTTTGCATCTAATAACTCATCCTCTGTGGACTCTTTTACTGCTTCTGTTATGCCCCGAATTACCCCCTCGCAAAATGAGGCATTACTTCGGCTTTTTGAGGCTGAAGAGGTTAAATCAGCGTTATTCAGCATGTTCCCCGATAAAACCCTGGTCCCGATGGGATGAATCCGGGGTTTTTTCAGCAGTTTTGGGATGTGGTTGGTGAGGATGTCTCGTCATTTGCGATTAAATGTCTGACTGATTGTGCCTTTCCGGAGGGACTAAATGAAACGAATGTTGTTCTAATTCCAAAGAAGACTAACCCGGAGGTGGTGGCCGATCTTCGTCCTATAGCACTCTGTAATGTGATCTATAAGGTCATGGCCAAGATGATTGCAAATAGGATGAAACCCTTATTGGGGGACATCATCTCTGAGTCTCAGAGTGCGTTCATTCCGGGCCGGCTGATCACAGATAATATTTTGATAGCTGCAGAGGTAGGTCATTATCTCAATAGGAAACACAGTGGGGTTGTAGGCTGGGGTGCCCTCAAGTTGGATATGGCCAAGGCCTACGATCGAATGGAGTGGCCTTTTTTGCGAGGAATGCTCCTGGCTTTGGGATTTGCAGAAGACTGGGTGAATCTGATAATGTTATGTGTCACAACAGTATCGTATAATTTCTTGGTGAATGGGGAGTGCACTGGTCAGGTTACACCAACCCGGGGAATCAGACAGGGCGATCCCTTGTCTCCATACTTATTCATTATCTGTGCAGAGGGTCTCTCATTGTTGTTACAGCAGGCAGAGCGAAGAGGAGCTTTTCATGGTTGCAGAGTGGCTAGAGGGGCTCCATCCGTATCTCATTTGTTTTTTGCAGATGACAGTCTTTTGTTTTTCAAGGCTAATGTCCAGGAGGCAGAAGCTCTCAAACAATGTCTAAATGAGTACGAGACAATGTTTGGTCAGGCTGTTAACTTTCACAAGTCAAGCGTGTGTTTTAGCAGGAATACAGCTGGTTCAGACAGGAATGATGTTGTGTCCATAATGGGGGTTTCTGAGGCCCCTAATTTTGGTAAGTACCTGGGGTTACCATCTTTCATTGGGAGGAATAGAAGGGCGGTCTTTTCATATGTTGAGGACAAGATCAAGCAGAGAATGAGCTCTTGGAATAAGAGGTTAATATCTCGGGCAGGTAAGGAAGTACTTTTAAAAAGTGTGGCACAATCCATGCCAACGTTTTTCATGAGTGTTTTCTTACTTCCACAATCGGTCTGCCAGTCTATAGAGAGAGCTATGAATCGGTATTGGTGGGGTTCGGGTGGTGAAAGGAGCATTCATTGGAAGGCTTGTGATAAGTTATGTGTCCCCAAGAAGTATGGTGGGTTGGGATTCAAGGATCTGAGAGCTTTTAATCTTGCAATGCTAGGTAAACAAGCCTGGCGTTTTCTAACTAATCCCAAATCCCTCGTGGCAAGAGTGTATAAAGCCAGGTACTTCCCTAAGGTCTCTTTTGTTGATGCTACTATGGGGGCCTGTCCCAGTTATTGTTGGCGTAGCATTATGGCAGCCCATGAGTTAATCTGTTCGGGTGCTAGGAGGAGAATTGGAGATGGGAAATCTACATTAATTTGGGGCCACCCCTGGTTACCTGATGACCCTAGACCAATGGTTCAGACTGTGACGCCTGATGTGCTTGATGGTTCAGTAGTCTCCGGCCTTATTGATCCAGCCTCGAATACATGGGACCTGGCTATACTGCATGACATTTTTATACCCAGTGATGTGGAACGAATAAGGAGCATCCCAATAAGCCCTGATCATGAAGACTCCTGGTATTGGCATGGAGATCCTAAGGGTCGCTATACTGTCAAGAATGGTTATAGACACATTTGTGGAGAGTTTGTAATGGAGCCACACGCCTTTGATAAATGGTTATCCCTATGGAAGATTAAGGCACCACCCAAGTGGAGAACTTTCTTATGGAGAACCCTAACAGATGTCCTCCCTACCACTACAAATCTAATTTTAAAGAGGGTGGATGTTCTACCAACATGCCCTATGTGTGGATTAGCAAATGAAAATGTTATGCATTCACTAGTTTCATGTGTTTTCTCAGCATTAGTGTGGCATGAAGCAACTGTTCCCGTACCAACTTTGGAGGGAAATTATTTTACTGCCTGGTTCTCTAGCATATTATCTTCACTCACAGGCCAGGATTTTCTTCATGCAGTGGCTGTGCTCTACTTCATCTGGATGGCACACAATTTGGCGGTTTGGAAGGGTTGCTTGCCGTGACCTATTTCAGTTTGGCGGATGGCATCAGCGACAGTCCTGGCGTGGCAGCGAGTACACCATCCTCAAACCCCTCCGCCGGTTGGTGTGCAGTCTGGCGCACGAGTAGCAGAGGAGCAACCACTAGTAGCTGTTCAGACCGGCGAACGTTACTAGCGATGTTTCTTCGATGCAGGCTTTCAGTCGGCTACAAGGCAAACGACAGTAGGAGCAGTCCTCTTCACGCTAGAGGGCGATTTTGCTGCTGCATTCAGTGGTCCTTTGCAGTGTTGCTTCTCCCCTTTAATGGCGGAAGCTATGGCATGTAAAGAGGTCCTCTCTTGGCTCAAGGGCCGTGGTTTGGATCACTTGGAGCTCTTCACCGACTGCGTCAATCTTCACCGACTTCTGACGTCATCTCAACACGAACTACTCTCTTATGTTGCTTTTTTTGTGGAAGCCTCAAGGGCACTTATATCATCTTTTCCTCGTTGCTTAGTAAATTTTGTACCTAGGTCTGCTAATCTAGGTGCACACACTCTCGCATCTATGGCTTATTCTCAAGCCGAATTTTTGTACTGGGATTCAATCCCACCTGACTTTATTTTGGGTATGATTTAATATACCGTATGGTTTGCTTTCAAAAAAAAAAACTTAATGTTATGAAAAATTGAATAAAAAATAACTTCATTCAAATATCGTTAATCGAATCAGACACATAAAATGAGACGAAGGAGTATAAATTTTGAATTTATAATAATTAATTTTAAATTTATTGTAGGGTTTTTTAATCTGTCCTAATACATTTATAATTGATATTATGTTGAAATTTTTAGCTTAAAAATGGCATTTATTTAGGGTACAAATATATGTGGAGTTCACTCAAAGAAATTGATATATTGTACACTCAAAACGGATAATGCGTGAATGAGAAAATTGATTCTCAAAGTAGACTCATTTGAGTTGGAAATTAAGGTGGAAAGGCTTTGTAAAAAGCACTTGTTCCACATTGGTTTGGGAAGTGGATTGTACCACTATATACACAAGAATCTTTTAGAATGTGGTTGAATTGTATATCATAAAGTCTCTTTCTTACGCGTAGGGGTGCAAATCAAATCCCAAAATGAGCTTGAAAAGACTTTCTTCGTAGGAATTAATTTCAATTTACATTTTAAGAATTAACGATCGTACTAGATGTGTTAAACTCCATATTAATAGGTTAGCTGCTGATTTTGAACTTTCAAAATATAATCTTTGTTTTCTCTCTTTCTCTCTCAAAATAGTTTTCTTACGAGAAAATTCTGCCAACACTTCCTTAAAAGGAACGAAGTGCTAGCTTGTTGTTCAAGTTCGTCGAGCCTTTAGTTTGAGTACTCAAACTTTAAGGAAAGTGTGTGTTATACATGACTTGGATCTTTCCTCTTGTTAGTTGGGTTTATTTTCCAAAAATTAAAACCCTATTTTCGTACACACACACACACAAACTTAATAAGAGCTAATAAAGTTAGGTCCCTAATGAGAACTACAAAATGCTGGTGTAATTATTTATTGAAATGAATGGTTCAAATGATTTTGATTTTAGTTTTTTTTTCTTTGATTTTTCTACTCTATCCTCTATTATATAATTTTCTTACCTTAAATATTCCCACATTTCCGTTAGTATAAACTTTAGTAATGAAATATTCCGTAGAATATTTATTACCCTTAACTTAAACATTGGTTTCTATAAGAAAGGGATTAGGTTCGAATCCCATTCCAAGCAGAGTTTGCATAATTATTGACCATATATTACAAATATGTCAGAGTATATTAAAAAAGTATAATATAAAATTTAACATGAACTTTAGTCAAATAATTAGCCCGACTAAATAATACCAATCGAAGTTGAGCATACAACATTGCAAATAATGAACCTTTAAAATCATTTTCTTGCATTTTTAAAAATAAAGTAAATTTAGGTTAAGTTTTTCTTTTTCCCATTTTCTTTTCATTTAATTAAATCTTATTTTGATTATTTAGAAAAAGACTTAATATTACAATTATGCTTTAATTTACCCAAAAAAAAATTATGCTTTTGTATTATTGCGAATGATTTAGGTAAGATCATTATGGTATTAACATTTTTTTGTTTGTATTTCTAAATGGTACAATTGTACATTACTTTACAACTATTATACTATTATTTTTTTTATCGGACAAAATTGTTTTTATATCATTGTCAGACCTGTGCAACCTAACTACAAAGTTGTTGATAAAAAATATTAATACATCTTGATTCTAAACGGTATGACCATTGTCCAAAGAATTAACAATGTTGACACCCCATTGACTTCGATTGAACAAGTTTACACATCATTCTCAGAATTTTATCAATGCATGAAAACTTCTAAAGAAATTTATAAGTTAATTTTTATTATATCATTATAACAATATCTATTTATGACCATATATTTTGAATTATTTATCACCATCCTCTATTGACAGAAGTTGTAATAATTGTCATTGACAAACTCACAAAACAATATAATTTGTTTCAACAACGAATGGAAATAGAAAAATCAATGACTTCATTGTTGTGGATAAAATGTAATTACCCCACTTTATTACTCTTATTATTAAATTAAATAAATTAGTAGCTATAACAAAAAATAATACATACATATACATTTATTTAATTTAGAATTAGATGTCTACAATACCTTTATTCAATAGAAAAATGATTCATTACCAAAAAATTAAAATAGAGATATCATTTTATTAATTATACTGTTTTTATTTTCTACAATGCAAAGATTTCTTACCTTCAAATTTATTAATTAATTATATTAACTAGATTGTCCATCCATTGTCTTCTTTTTACACTATCTTGTAATTAAATGTCAAAGTTATAATACAAAATAATGTTATATATTAATTTACTAAGTATTTTATTAATACCATGAAAAAAATAAAAAATATATGAAAAAATAAAAAATATAATAAATTGAACTCGAAAACTTCCACGTAATATCTATGGACTACATTACAATTTTTTCACTTTAAAGGTAAATCGTATTTTTTTTATTAAGATAATATAAAATGTATAAAATTTTACTACCTTATTTAATCTTTTTTTTTTTGAATACAACTGACCCTATTACATTGTAGTCTATTGAAGCACAAAGAGTCAATTTCGAGATCTCCACCACTGAGACTCAAACTCATGACCTCCCATCTAAGGGTGACCACTACATGCCAATTGAGCACAAGGTGCTTGGCTACCTTATCTAATCTTATTCCTTAAATAAAATATAAATTTCCCTATTCACAAGAACTCATTCAACAATAAGGTGGCGTTTGGTTCGGGTTATATAGGATAACTAGGGTTATATTGGGTTGGTTATCTAACATTCCCATGTTTGGTTAGAGTTATATAACATTCCCTTGGAATCAAACATTGCCTCCACATCACACTTTTCCTTGTTTTTGAGGGAATGTGATTCCCTTGCTCATCTTAGGTAATGTTAGATAACCTTGCCATTTTACATTCTTTGCCTTTAACATACATCAAGGTGAAAGCTTGATTTTTGAACTTTATTTTATTTATTTTATTTTTATGAAAGAGGACTAGATATGGGAAAACATAAATTTGGTAAGAAATAACATTATATCGTAGCAGTTTGGCACATGTTCATGTTTGCAAGGTGATTTGTAATATGAGAATATTAAGGTAAAATAACCATTATAACATTATTTTTTAAAAAAAAAATCATTATAACATAAACAATATTCCGTGAACCAAACGACCCCTAATGGTTGAATCAAAAGTACCTCGAGCAGAACACCTAAAAGACTAGTATGTTTTTGTCCTGATAATAATATGTAAATGGTATCGTAAGTAGATCATTATCTTACGTAACTACATCTAAAACTTATTAAAAATGTCAATATAGGGCAATAGAAAATCGTGATACACTTGATGGCATTGGAAATATGCTGAAACTACAACAATGTTGCAATCAATCTTGCAAATCTAGAAAATGAATAAATTTCAAAAATAGTCACTGTTGCAACATTCATTGACAATGTATATAAAATATTTATTGTACATACTTTAACTATATTAGAACTAATATAACTTTACAATTCAATTCATTTTGTAGACTCAACATGCTTGGATTAAAGGTAAAAACAACATCAACATTGACAGCAAAAAACACTTGCTATATAAAATGTAATCACTGCTTAACAAAGGTTTATGCATAGAGTGACAAACTTTTTTTTTTTTGGATTAACGAGGGTTTGGTAAACCCCACTCCTCACTGTGTGAGTATGTGAGTAAAGCCCTCGCTTTGTGACCCTAGCCGGCAAAGGACCACAAGGAGGTAAACCAATCTAGGTTACCCATAGCTGACCGGCTCAAACCCAAGTGCTTGAGGTTCGAACCCACGACCTCTCGATTGCAGGTGTAATTCTCTTACCACTTGGGCTACCCTTGCGGGCAAACTATTTAACTATATGCATTGTGAAGAAAAGGTAGTAATAAGTATTCCAAGGTTCGTTAGTATCAATTCAATAAAAAAAATTATAAAAAACACACACATACATACGCACACACAAAAAATCAATATTAATTCCAAAAATATGAACATGTGCAAAATGAATGTGGAAATTGTTGATGAAACTCGACACATTGCAGCATCAGTATTCGGATTACTTGTAGAGTCATTGGTATTACTATCAAGTATATAAGTTATGGAACTAGAACAAGAGGTACTACTCATTAACCTTATACAAATATAATAAATATTAATATTTTTATTCAATACTTTCACATGAAAATCTACGGCATACATCTTACAACACGTGAAATATGTAGGGGAAAAACTACCACTGCCAAATAGACAAATATCAACAGACGCTTGCAAGATCAAGAGTTCATAGTACAACTAAGATTCCAATCATATATACAACAAGGCAAATCCACAGCTTTCTACCACCATAATCTCGACGTTGTCCTCCATCTACCACTAGTAACCCAATTGGACATGACACACTACCGATGAAAAAGAAAAGGACAAGTATTGAAGATGAATACAATGACAATGCTATCAAAAAAGAGAATTATGAAAACTTAGAGAAATTTAAACCAAAAGTAATATTTATTTAGACTATCATATCTTTTTTAGACTAAGCATTTAGATTAGCATTTTTATAAACTTGCAAAAATTTATTTTAATGACAATTATAATCAATCCCTCATATATTATCTTGCATTCAAATACTTTGAATTAAAGATTTAAATAAACAAATTTAACATTCAATTACCTATGCATGAACATTTCATATATAATATTGCTTTAATATACTTTGAACTACATATTTAAAAATAAACATTAGACAATATCACATTCGTGCAATGCACATAAAAAACTAACATATATATATATATGTTCAAATATGACCGCGCCTTCCAATGAAAATATATTTAAAAATCTATATATATTTAAAAATAAACATTAGAGTTCGCACCACTCAATGTTAGAAAATGCACTACAATGAAAATACATAAAAACATCAAAAAACACACAACACACCCAAAATAATGCTCCATAACTCCTTTGCCCCTAATGATGCATTTGCTAACACTGTGTGGTGTATATTTACATACTTAGTGGTGTGTTTTTTGGTGATGCGTACCTAATGATGCATATTTGTGTGGTGCATTTTCTAACATTGAGTGGTGTATATTTGTATACATAGTGGTGTGGCCGCACTGACCGCACGTTAAGGGGCGACCACTCCTGATTATGACTATATATATATATATATATATATAT
>CM008336.1:32503076-32518012 GCA_002525835.2 Ipomoea batatas | reverse complement strand
ATTCGAACTGAATCCACATCCTTAAAAATGTTACTGTTCGTGACCGGTACGTAGTTCGCAGCTTATTAATAACTTAGTAAGGAAAAAAAAAATTTCTTTCGATCACCGAGAGACCTTCTCATAATATCATAGTTTAAAAAAAATATATCTATATTCTCGAACCTTAACTTTGTCGGAAAAATCGAGGGGTTACAGTCTTCCCCCCTTAAAATGGTTTCGTCATCGAAACTACTTTTTTCGTCATTCATTGATTTCTACTTACCCTTCTCCTACCTAAAACGAATTTCTAGCATGCCTAATCTAAACACGTAATTTAGTCAGGCATATAAAAGTTAGATCGATTCCACTAACCTGAATTAAATAATCGCGGATAACGTCCCATCATATCGCTCTCCAATTCCCATGTAGCTTCATCGGGACTGTGGTTCGACCATTGTACTTTGATCATTTTGACTGATTTTCTTCTTGTGTCTCGCGTCTTCGAGTCCAAGATTCGAATTGGTCTCTCCTCGTAGGTCAACGAATCGTCCATTTCTAGCTCCTCCGGTTCTAATATATGGGATTCGTCAGGTACATACCGCTTGAGTTGAGAAATATGGAACACGTTATGTACTTTATCATGCTCAATCGGTAGGGCCAGTCGATAGGCTAGATTTCCGACCCTCTCTAGAATTTCGTAAGGCCCTATATAACGAGGACTTAACTTTCCTTTTCTCCCAAACCTTTTAACCCCTTTAGTGGTTGAAACAATGAAACCTTTAGTAACACTTTTTCTCCAGCCTGATATTCGGTGAATTGTCGCTTCAAGTCAGTGTACGACTTTTGTCGATCTTGTGCGATTTTCATCCTTCCTTGAATTGATCTGATTGCCTCAATGGTCTCTTGGAGATACTGCGGTCCAAGTGTAACGACATCGCTCTTGTCGCCCCAACACAGAGGACTTCGACACTTTCGCCCGTACAATGCCTCATAAGGTGCCATTTTAATACTCGCATGGTAGCTGTTGTTATAGGAGAATTCTATTAGATCCAACTGTTCATCCCATGAACCCTGGAAATCGAGTACGCAACCTCTGAGCATGTCTTCTAACGTTTGTATTGTGCACTCCGTTTGACCATCAGTGGCAGGGTGAAAAGCCGTACTCAATTTGAGTTGAGTGCCCATTGCCGCTCGTAACGCTCCCCAAAAACGTGATAGAAATCGTGAGTCTCTATCTGAGACGATATCTCACGCCACCCCGTGGTGCTTAACCACATGCTTCACATAGGCTTTTGCCAATTTCTCCATTGACCATGTTTTGTTCATCGGAATGAACCTCGCGGTCTTGGTTAGTCGATCGACAATGACCCAAACTTGATCGTTTCCCGCCTTGGTTCTAGGCAAACCTCCCACGAAATCCATAGAGATTGAGTCCCACTTCCACTGCGGAATCTCTAACGGTTGTAATAATCAAGGGTTTACTTCTTTCTACCTTGACCCTTTGACAGTTCAAACATCTTGCCACAAATTCAACTACATCATTTTTCATGCCCGACCACCAAAAGTTTTGTTTCAAGTCCTTATACAATTTATCCCCACCAGGATGAACTGAATAAGGCGTGTAGTGGCCTTTCTTTCATTATTTGCTCCATTATCTTCTTACACCCTTTTGGTATTACCCATCTACCTTGAAATCTTACACTCCCATCCGGGTGTAATTCAAATGGCCCATGTTTTCCATCGAGCATTTTCTCCTTGATGTTCTCCACCCAATCATCCTCTTCTTGCGCTCGCTTGATTTCCTCAAATAGGGTTGGAGTAGCCGACATATAATATAATTTCTCCTCTTGCTCCTCTTGATCACTCATTTTCACCTCCAGATTGAGTCCTTGAAACTCCTTACACAACTGCTCGGGTAATATCCAAAGAGCATGGTTCGTTTTTCGGCTCAAGGCATCAGCCACTTTATTTGCCTTGCCCTCGTGATACTGAATTTCCAAGTCATAGTCTTTGATCAATTCCAACCATCTCCTTTGACTTAAATTGAGATCTCTCTGAGTGAAGATGTACTTTAAACTCTTGTGATCTGTATAAACTTTGCATGAAATTCCATAGAGATAGTGTCGCCAAATCTTGAGAGCGAATACCACTGCTGCCAGTTCCAAGTCATGCGTCGGGTAATTAGCTTCATGAGTTTTCAATTGTCGAGAAGCATACGCTATTACTCTTCCATTTTGCATGAAGACACATCCTAGTCCTTTGTGAGACGCGTCGGTATACAACTCATAACCTTCTGTTCCGACAGGTAGAGTTAACACTAGAGCGGTGGTCAACCTCTTCTTGAGCTCTTGGAATGCCTGCTCGCATTCATCATTCCAACTATACTTGGTTGTCTTTTTGAGTAAATTCGTCAGTGGTCTTGCTATCTTTGAGAAGTCTTGAACAAATCTCCGATAGTAACCCGCCAAACCTAAGAAACTGCGGATCTCTGTAACTGACTTAGGCGCTTCCCATTCGATTACCGCTCGTATTTTGGTTGGATCCACCCTTATTCCTTCCTCGGTGATAACGTGACCAAGGAATGCAACTTCTCTTTTCCAAAATTCGCAGTTTGAGAGTTTTGCAAAAAGTTTCTTTTCCCTCAGTGTTCGTAACACTGTTCTGAGGTGTTCCTCTTGTTCCTCCGTGGTCTTAGAGTAGACTAAGATGTCATCTATGAAAGCGACGACGAATTTATCCAAGTACGGAAGGAAGATTCGGTTCATCAAGTCCATAAAAGTTCCTGGGGCGTTAGTCACTCCGAATGGCATGACTGTGAACTCGTAGTGTCCGTACCTTGTTCGAAACGCCGTTTTAGGCACATCTTCCTTCGCTACTCGCACCTGGTGATATCCTGACCGTAAGTCAATCTTTGAGAATACACCCGCTCCTTTCAACTGATCAAATAGATCATCGATCCTGGGCAACGGGTATTTGTTCTTTACTGTGACTCGATTGAGTTCCCTATAGTCGATGCACAGTCGCAGGCTCCCATCTTTCTTCTTCACGAACAACACTGGTGCGCCCCAAGGTGATACGCTTGGTCTAATAAATCCCTTCTTTAGCAACTCTTCCAATTGTGCCTTTAATTCCTCCATCTCCTTGGGTGCCATTCGATAAGGCGCCCTTGAGATAGGTGAGGTTCCTGGTACAAGATCGATGGTGAATTCCACTTCCCTTTCTGGTGGCATCTCGGTGAGATCGTCGGGAAATACGTCGGGAAATTCTCGCACTATTGGAATTCGATCCATCTCGAGTTCTTCTACTCCGGCGTCTTGCACCAAACAAAGATATGTTTCGCATCCCTGGCGAACGCACTTCTTTAACTTTTGCATCGTCAACAACCGTGGCTCGGGTTGCTTGCCAACTCCTCGGTAGGATACTCTTCTTCCCTTTGGTCCTTGCAGTACAACTTTTTGCTCATTACACACGATCTGAGCTTTGTACTTATCCAGCCTATCCATTCCGAGTACGACATCGATGCCTTCAAGTTCGAAACGAATGAGAATTCCGGGACAGTTAAGTCCCGCTATTTCTATTGCAACGTCGTCATAACCATCCTTACAGGATACTACTACTCCTGAAGCCGTTGCGACGTTGAGATCTAACTTAGCCATAGGCCTTAACTTTAATTTATCAGCGAATGCAGAGGATATGAATGAATTGGTAGCCCCTGTATCAAATAGGACTAATCCAAGTACTGAGTTTATGGGGAATGTACCAGTTACGGCGTCGCTAGCCTGAGCCTGAGCGCTATTGACGACGTAAATCCTGCCTTGTTTTTCTCCACTGCTTTCTCCCATCACCTGCTTCCCCTTGTGGTTGGAACCGGGCGTGGCGTTCGCCGGATTCCCAGATTGGAAGTTAGTCCTCTGACCTCCTGCTCCTGCGGAGTTCCAGCCGGTATTCCCATTGAATCTCCGTCCCTGATTCGCATTCTGCAGGGGCTTTTGGGGACTGTCTTCTTGATTTCGGTAGTAAGCGGCTTTGTGTCCCAACAGACCACACCTGTAGCATTTGATCTTCATCCCCTGACAGTTTTCGCCGGGGTGATCCCTCCCACATCTTGGGCAAGCAGAACGTTTCCCCTTATCAAATCCTCCTCTTCCTTGCACTGTATTGAAGCTGCCTTGATTGACCTTCTTGTTTCCCGCCGGAAACTTTCGAGAATTGTTGTCAGCCTTCCTCTTATTCCGGCCGTAGGCTTCCTGTTGGTCCAGGTATACTTGATAGTGATCCGAAGCTCTGTCATACGCCTCCTTTAAAGTAGAGCACATAAAAGGTGCGATCATTCCCCTTATACTCCAGTCCAACCCCCGAACAAATCTCCTCGCTTTAGTCGCCTCATCCGGCACGATTTCTTGGGCAAACCGCATCAGCTCCACATACTGATCGTAGTATTCCTGAATGGTTGCTCCCTTCTGTTTCAATCGTAGGAATTCCTCACACTTAATCCCCTTGATGCGCTCAGTGTAGAACTGTTCTCTCAACTCCACCTTGAATTCTTCCCAACCGAAGGCTGGGTCTTGCAGGAGAGTAGGTCCGACCGTCGCCCACCAATTGTCTGCAGCTTTCGTCAGATAATAAACTGCCGAGGATACCCGCTGGTTCGCAGGGCAATTCACTGCGTTGAGTAATTTATCAAAGGTTCGGATCCACTCTTCTAAAATCACCGGATCCTTTTTGCCTGCGTAGTACGGTGGTTGTCGGCTGGCTATCACTTTAGCATAATCCACTCTCGGCTGCCCTTGATTTTGGTTTTGAGCTTGCTGAGCTAGCATCAACTCAACCATCCTCTCCATGGCCTGAACCATTCGATCTATCGCAGAGAGGTTATTTTCGTTCTCCGCAGGTGCATTCCATCTCGGTGGCATCTTTACTGAACGATGATCCTAAGTTAGTATTCAAGGTATAAGAGTCCTCTCGGAATTAGCTAGTTAAGTAGTTAGTATAGCACCTACTCAAGTCCTATACAGTTCTCCCTAATATTCGCCTTTTATCACACCCTCTAAGCGAGGGTCTCAACAAAGTGTACTAATACTCAGCGCGCTACGCTAGCATGCTTACTCACAACAGCTTAAGTAAACGCATGCAAGAAAAACATAGATAGCGATCATATTATTTCACGACCAGAATCGTAAGATTCTGCGAGGTAAAAAGCGAAATGCCCCTTTCTTATGCCACCAGGCCTCCGTTCCAGCTCTACTCAGAACTTCTACTTGCCGAATCGTAACAATGATTTAGATTGGTCTTAACTAACCTAAACTGACTTTGAGACTTGGTTAACTCGAACTAGAGCTGACTCGAACAAAAAGTTTGACTTAGAATTTTGACTCGAAACAGGGCTCTGATACCAACTTGTAACACCCCGGCTCGGCTATACCGTACCTCCGGAGTAGATACCGCCACACCTAGACCGAACCCAGCCGAAACCATGCGGAGTTCGCTCTAGGTACACAGGCTAAGGGAAAGGAAAACTACTTCACATCATCACCATTACCCAACTTGACTTCATATATATATATATAAGCAAAAGGGGTAGCTGCACTAGCTACCACTATATACAAGAGTTTTAGTACAACTTACTAGCCAAATAAGTTCATCATGGCTACAAAAGGATACATATACACAAAAGAGTCCTAGCCAGAACTTCCCCAACCAACCAAACTACTCTAAGAGGCGGTACACCGGCCTGGTGTACGTACCCCATAATAGATGCCACTCACCTGCGAACCAGGTGATATGGTCCAAAAAGTAGCAAGGAGTGTTCACCATAGACCACTCCTCCCAATAATCCGAGGGACTGGGATCCCACGGATAGGGATAAAAGATCACGAACTCTAAGGGGTCACTCCCCTCCAACACCTCGATGGGGTAGAACCCAAACCTAGACTGTGCCCTATCTAGAAAAGTCGGCTCACTACTGCGAACCGGAATGCGAGAGGGTGTAGTCGGGTAAGCTGGGGGAGGACTGTACTGCAGAGGAGGAGGAACAGGAGCATGGATCGGGTCCAACGCAGGAACATAGACCGGGTCCGGAGCAAGAACCGAATCGGGAGTATAGACTGGAGCAGGAGGATCTGGAGCGAAACCTAGGGCATACGAGTCATCACCCGCCAACAAGTGCGCGTAGCTGTCATAGTCAAAGAGGGGAAAGTAGAACTCTGAGGAACCACTAGAGTTCCCCGGGCTACAAGAGCCCACACTAGACTCCATCTGGTAAAGGACACAACGAAGTGTAGTTAGCGCGACGGCTAAGTAAGGAAATCCATTGTCACTCGAAAGTAAACAAAGGTTTCGAAAACAACAATAATAATAATAAGTAAAAAGATAAATGTTACCCAACGGTCGCAGTCTTCCTGCAATCATTTCAACGATAAAATAGTACCACAATATATAGTAACTTCGGCACATAACACTTCCATTTCTAAGAATATCCATTTAGTTCAAAAGTGAGAAACACAACGCCCACACTATTGTTCGAGACACCCGACAATTAATCCTCACAACTCCACTCAGCGAATAGACTTCGCTCTGCAGTATGAATCAATCATACAAAATCTCACACTTCACTCAGCGAATAGACTTCGCTCTGCAGTATGAATAAATCATACAAAATCTCACACTTCACTCAGCGAATAGACTTCGCTCTGCAATATGAATAAATCATACAAAATCTCACCATTCACTCAGCGAATAGACTTCGCTCTGCAATATGAACAATTCATACAAAACCCCTCACCATTCATTATATTCACACGACTCAAAAACCATCACACTTGCTCAAATATATTCCCCAAAATACACATATTAGTTAACGTTATTTCTATTACGAAAATCCAAGTACGAGAGTCACGATAATTCTTAAAACACCATTTTTCTCTAAATTAGTAAATATAATGCACAAAAATAATATTTGAGTCTTCAAAAATTCACCCGATTCCCCGTAGCCCTTCAAAACATCGCAATACTCGGGATTAAAAACATCGGGGAAAAGTTTGGTAAAAAACAAGTCGAGAACGAGTCTGCGTCGCGCGGACTCGCGGCTGGCCGCACCAGCGGACGCGGCGTCCGGACCGCGTCCGCTGGTTCGGCGTGGCTCGCCGAAATTGGGCGCCAATGGACGCGCGTCCGTGCGGCGTCCAGCTTCTCGCCCGAGGCGCCGAAGCGCTGTTTCGCAAAGGGCGCGCGGTGGACGCGCGTCCACTGTCGCGTCCGTCCGTTTCTGCCCACTTTGGGCCGCAAGCTCGGGGTTGTAACGACCCGCTCTTCCACCATTTTCACAAACATAAGCATATATGGACCTCCTACAACATATACATGCATAAAAATAGCTATGAACATGCATATTAAAATTTACTAAAAATCAAAGTAGAGATTTTTGAGCCAACCTTTAGATCTATAAACTTAACACATAATTTTCGTGTAAAAATTCCTAATCATATAATTTACTAGCATTTGTCTACCTTCAAGTGATTGAGCCAACTTAAGAGATTCCTTACCTCGTTGGAAGATCTTAAACCGAAGAAGTTGTTAGTTTCCTTCCTTTGAGTCCAAGGATCCTAAAAATGTCACCATAACAACAATATTTTCATGCACCATTAATTTACACTTAAGTTCTAGGGATGATTTAATCCAAACAAAGTCTAAAGTCTTACTTACACTTAGACACTTGAGTTGGAAAAATGCTTGGGAGCTCTTTGATCACAATGGAAGACTAAACAATTTCTTTCTTCTTCTTCCTTGTGTAATTCGAAAATGTGAGGGAGTAGGAGAGATGAGTGATGTGAGTTTTGGCTTGAGAGTTAAGCAACAAGTGCAATCCTCCCATACCTATGTGACATGCCATTAATGACCCAATCTTAGTTAGGATTTGTTGCCACATGTCAATACCTTATGGAGTCTCTAGGAAGATCACAATTTGTTTGGCCAGTTTATGGTTAAATCAGATGAAAGCTCAGAGGATTATAACTTAATTCGGGAAAATTATAACACCAAAATTATCCTAAAAATAATCCCGTCGCTAATCATCAAAATTGGGAATTTTTCGGTATCTTGCGAAATATAGGTACAGGGTTCGTAACAATTTACCCCTTGCAGTCCATTTAAAATTTTACTTGAACTAACTAGAAGTTCAGGCTTAATCGTATGATACTTAATAATCCAATTCTTAGGAAAAATTCGAACTGAATCCACATCCTTAAAAATGTTACGGTTCGTGACCGGTACGTAGTTCGCAGCTTATTAATAACTTAGTAAGGAAAAAAAAATTAAAAAATTTCTTTCGATCACCGAGAGACCTTCTCATAATATCATAGCTTAAAAAAAATATATCTATATTCTCAAACCTTAACTTTGTCGGAAAAACCGAGGGGTTACAATAGATTTGTTATAATATTTTAAGGATATTTGGATCGATATACAATTATATAAATCATAACATCGAATATTATATAGCGCAATTGATGAAATTGGTTTGATTGATTATGTTTGCTGATGAAAAATAAAGATGAAATTATAAAAAAAATCTAATATTGAACATGTACATTTATTTGACTATAAGATTAGTGAAAAAAGTATTACTCAATTAATTGAATAATATATAACTTGTTTGTCTACAATTATCTTAAAAGATCGATATCTAATATGACTTATGTAATTATATTATTACTAAAATAAATATGAAAAATTATTGGTGTTTAAAAAATCCTCATAGAATGGCTCGTACTTTAAATACGCAACTATGAATACATGTCCTAATACAAATAAAATATTATATATTAATTGGATATATATTGAGTGGCTAGAAACTTCAATATTTTTGGAAAATAATAAAAACAAATAAATAATAATAGAGAAAATGCCCAAAATGGTCCTCCGACTATGGCATTTTCTTAATTTAGTGCCTTGACTTTTAATTGCACCCAATGTGGTCCCCAAACTATTCAATTTTAAGCCAAACTGGTCTCCGTTTGCTTTGTCGTCAACCTGGCGTTAAACACAAGGGCAAAATAGACAATTCAAGTGCTTTGTTGTTGAAACCAATAGACCAGTCGATTTCATCCCTAAATTAGCAAAAAAACACAATGAAGATGAAAGACTTGGATGTAATTATGTAAATACATTTGATTGGCTTGGAGACAAACACCCCTCTGAATGGTCTAAGTCACACTTTGGCACTATGCTTGTATGTGAATGCTTTAACGCCATGATTCTTGAAGCTAGGTCATATCCACTGATTGGGGAAATGGGTGTAAGGCTTTGTTCAATTTAACAGATTTAATAGCTCGGCCAGTGAAGTTCTTGGAGATTTCTCATGTGGATTACTGGGGATTTGATCTCAACTACTCTGAAACCTCCTCTCTGGAAGACTGCAGGGTTATGTGTTTAGAGGATGAAGCGTGTGTGGCATTCACTTACTGGAACCAAGGAGATGAGAGAAGATGTTTCACCAAGTACACACTTTTCAACGGTTACAGATCCCCGAATTTTCAGGGAAGTACATTCCTAAAACTCCCCGAAAATCTCCCAGTGCCGGAATCAGGTACAGTGATCCTCAACCGTTCTAACTTCGTATGTCCAGAAAACGTAACAGAAATTATGGTGGGTTCTCCTTACGATGGGAAAACTAGGAATAAGTTGATATGGGTTTATCTGTACTCGTTTTGTGCTGCAGTTGGTGTGTTTGAAGTTTTTGCTTTTGTGTTGGGTTGGTGGGCTTTATTCAGCAAGCATGGGATTCCAGCTTCAATTGAGAATGGATATTGCATGTTATTCAGTCAGTTCAGGAGGTTCACTTACGCAGAGCTCAAGAAGGCAACCAAGAAATTGGAGAGAAAATTGCGCAATCAGCTGAATTGGGGACGCAGGTCCTTTAAATTGGAGAACAATACTTGATTTACCCATTTTGTCCCTCTTTTTAACACCCAATTCACGCCACATTTAACGGCTGACCAGTTTGGCTTAAAATTGAATAGTTTGGGGACCACATTGGGTGCAATTAAAAGTCAAGGCACTAAATTAAGAAAAGGCCATAGTCGAAGGACTATTTTGGGCATTTTCTCAATAATAATAATAACACATTAATTGAAGCAAATCAATAATTTAAAATAATAAATAAATTGAAATTTATATATAATAAAATGTAAAGGTTATTACAAATAATTTTAATTTGAATTGTATTGTCATTCATATGCATATTAATAGGTGTTTTTGGTGAGCAAATCATAAATTCACTATACAATGCTTCACTATCGACCAATGTATTTATTTATATTGAGGGAGAAAAGTTTAAAAAAAAATGCATTGCATTTGATTTAAGTAAAATAGTTAGGCATGCTATTGAGATAACAAATTTGCTTACCATTCATACTAAGATTAACTAGACTAAATGTTGGTGAACCAACAACTGATTATAAGAACGGATGTGCTATATCGAAATATATTCGGTCGGAGCAACGGTGTTTGTGTATTATTCTGACTACAGAACGACTTAGTTTATTAAAAAAAATGTCAGAGTTAAAAAGATGGTCAAGGAATGACTCATATTGTAAATAAATAACGATGAATCTATTCAGTAATAAAATTAAATTTTATATGTTAATTGGATATTTATTACTTAATTATTTTATTCTACAATCTTTAATTACATATTATATTCAAAATGAACATCAGTTGTTATACCATGAACCAAGGTCCACATGGAAAGGTGGATTATGCTCTTAAATTGTGTATTTTAAGTATTGAATTGTGTACTTCTATAATATAAATTGTATTTCTAAATTTTGAGAATTTGTTAATACAATACATAGTCATCACAAATTGTGAATTTTTAAAAGATAAATTGTAAACATTTAATATATAAATTGTGTATCTTTGGACCTGTGTCAACTAGGGGTGTAAACGAATCGAACCGAGTCAAATACTTCAGTATTCGATTCGAATTCGATTATTTTGATGAGTATTCGAATTCGAATTCGAATTCGTTTAGTGTTTGAATCATAAATTCCGATTCGTATTCGATTCGACCAATTTATTCGAATATATTCGATTCGACTCGAATATTCGAATTTGAAATGACTATCTTAATTTTTTTTTCTAAATTTTTCAATAAATTAAGATAAAATATAAGAAAAATTGCCGCTGCCGTGAAGATTGTTGCCTTCGCCGAACAACAGTGGCCGTGAGGAGTTGCTGTCCTGCCTTGCTAAGTTGCTCTCTTTGTTGCCGTGCTTCCTTGCCACGACGGTAGTCTGCCGTGAAAAGGGGAGGACAAGAAGAGGGCGAAGCAGTTGGTGGAAGAGGCGAAGTTGGGAACTGCGATTGCCGAACTGGGAAGACTGAAGGGTGAAGCACTGAAGCGGCTGCTCTCACTTTTTTTTTTAGCTTAGGGTTTATGCCTTTACTAGTTTAGTTTCTTTATATATATATATATATATATATATTCGAATATTCGAATACTATTCGAATCGAATCTATCCTGATTTGTATTTGGATTTGAATAACATTCGAATCAAAATGTGCATTCGAATTCGAATTCGTATTCGAATCACGAATCGAATCAAAATTATTTGATTTGTTAACACCCCTAGTGTCAACATTGCACAGTGGACCCGAGCCCACAAAATAATTAATTCAAGGCAACACTTCCCGAAATTCTCAAAGAAAAAAAATAAATCTCAGCCCATCTTTGTTAATTCGGCCCAATTCCACCTTTACAGGTTGTTATGTATGGATCCGGGTCCACCTTCACAATTTTAGAATTCTATATTCACAATTTCATAATTCTATATTTACAATTTCATAACTCTATATTCAAACGTATAACACAATTTTTGAATCTATATAACAAAATTGTGAATATAAACTTCAAAAATTGTGATTATTGAGTAATGTTATTTCGTATATTGAAATCTAAAATTGTAAATATAGAATTTAAATTATGAACATGGACCCATGTCCACATTGCAAAGTAGACTCAGATTCATAGAATAATATGCCACCTTTACCACCACCGTTCCCAGTCTCACTCAATCTGAAAAATCAATTTCGCTCCTCTCTCAATTTGGTAGCATTTTCATTTCTTTCCAACCTCCATTGCTAAAAAGTTATTATATATATAATTATTTTTTTATTTTCAGTTTGTCACCATCTCACCATACCTTTTCACATTTCACCAGTGGTTGGGTTCTATGCTCTGCCTCGCTACCACCCACTGCCCAGCAGACGTCAAAGACACAGAGACAACACTGGTCCAGTCGCCGGCTTCAACCCTTGCCCACTCGCTCGTCGGCCGTCGCCTACTTGCCTAGTCGCCAGCTGTGAGCTGCACATCTCCCGATCTCCATCTTCACCCTCATGTTAGTCATCCAGTCACCGACAACCAGCTATGTCTTTCACCCTTTAATTTCTCTCCCTTTTTTACTCTCTTCTTCTCTTATTTTTGGAACCTTTGTTAATGGCTAATTGACAGTGATAGTGGAACAGAGGCTTAGATTTAATCGCCGGCTTCTTCATTCGTAGATTTTTCTGTCGTCGAATTGAGGTAATACTTATTTAACTTTCTTTAATTTGTTCAAGTTCTAGTCTTCAATTTCACCCAGTTGTGACCTTACAGGGCAAACCCAGACGTGCGTTCTCAATTTGAGAACACATGCATGGGATTCTCATATTTATAAATCTAGGTCTGCGTTTCTTAATTTGAGAAACCCTAGTCTGGACTGGTAAATTCTTACTTGTACTGGACTGGCTCAAAGTGTAACCTTTTGTCCCAGCATTGATTAAATATAGTGATATTTTGCTCACCTATTTCAATGAAGAGCTAAGAAGTTGCAATCCTAGCTAGTATTCCAGTCCTTGAAATTTCAAGAAATGAACAGGTATTGGAGAGTGTGAAGAAATATTGGGGCATTATGGGGTGGTACTATTTGTGGCTCTCATTTCTTAAAACCATACACATGTTTTGGCTCACTACATTGTATAAATCCATAATGTCTTTATTTCATGTTGTTCTTCTTGTATGATAGTCCAAGAATGATTCTTGGGATTTGATCTTTTGCTGTTGTTGTCTTTCTTCTTCTGGGGGAGATATGGTGGCACACCACAGATTCATGATGCTGAAGTTTTGTTTGGTTCTCCTTAGTGTCTTCTCAGTCCAAGAATCTGCAGCATGTTATATTCTGTGCTTTATATGCTGCTGTTTACTTCTAATTTCCTTGAATATTGCTTAAAAATCCCAGCTTTTTCTGGTCTCTGTGTTTTGTTTTTTTTTTCTGCATTATTTAGCATATTCATTCTCTCAAAATAATCTTAATATGAAGGAAAATTGGACAAAAATGATTCAAGAGGAAGAAACAGGTCAGACAGGGATGAAGTGTATGCCAATCAATAGTTATCATACTCAGGGTATGCTTTCCATACTATAGCAAATATTTATCATATGTTAATTAGTTGTGTTCATTTTCCTTTTCTTTTTCATCGTGTTGGTCAGTAATTGCATTTCTTTTGCGTGAATTTCCCTTTTTTTTAAAAGCACAAGTGCTAATGTCCTAGCTATTTTATGCTTGGAGAGAAATGAGTAATCTTTCTAGAGAAATGAATAACTGGAAAAATGAAATACTTGTTTACTGTAGAAAATTATTTCGAAAGAGGTATAGGTACCTAGATTCTAAATATAATTAAATTATTAGAATAACGATTAGGAGAAATTTACCTGGGAGTCGTAGAATAAGCACTCAAGTATCTGTTAGTTAACCGCGAAGCGCGTTGATATTCCCTGAAGAAATAAGAACGCAAGATAAGTTGGAGGGAGAAACAGACTCCATTAGTCAACAATAAGAAGAAATAGCAGAGAATAATATAAAATAGAAAATAATGGATGGTAAAACTGTTTAGGATTATAAGAGTATTTATAATGCAGATTAGGTGGTTGGTTATGGAGCATTATTATTTGAAGAAATAAGGATGATTTTGTGGCGGATTATAGAGAATATGGCAATTATGAAATTATTTATGGAGCGGTTTATTTGCAATTGCATGTTTATGCACAATCCTATTAAGGTTAGGAAGTATTTATAGTATAATTTCAATAAATATTAAAATAAGGCTAAATTATTAGTAATTGATTCTATTCTATTTTTTTAATGCAAAATTTTGCTTAAAGATTAATGTGTAGACTAACATTTCCTTGCTGATTCATTTCCTTATATTCCTTGCTGATTCATTTCCTTATATTTCTTTACTGATTCTTTTCCGTTTTTCCATTTTCCCACTTTTCAGAGTCTATGACTTCAAACCAACATGGTTGGCGTGGTGGTTCAACACCTTGTCTCTTAAGCATGATGAGGTTGGGAGTTCGATTCCCACCCGTGTGAATGGAGCAAACCATTTGGCCAGCAGGAAAGTTTTGGAGGAGGATATTATTTTTATAGATTATAACAATGAACTAATCCTAATGCATAACAATGTTTTGATGTTATAGGATTTCGTGTTTTAATATTATTGTACTTTTAATATTATTTTATTGTTTTAATAGTTTTAATGTACAATATTTTGGGCGGGAAATATGATTTCGTTTTGGAGGATTTTGTTTATATATATAATATAGACTAGTATTTTCGCTCGTGCGTTGCACGGAATAGATTTGTAATATTATTTTAAGAATATTTAGATCGATATACAATTATATATCTGTAACACCCCAATTTTCACATCTTGGATTTATTACAAAATCCTAATAATACAATACATTGCGGAAGCGCCTAACCAGCAGAAAACTGGGTGTTACCGCCACGCTTGGGTATCTCCCCTATACCCAAACGCTAAGGCTAAACTTACAACCTCAAATAACCATATCAACATCCAAATATGTACATATGGAAATAATCCTTCCAGGGTGTCTATTCTAGGATAGAGTAGTC